>JBCAUI010133538.1:0-11550 GCA_038406195.1 Haplosyllis anthogorgicola
ATGAGGACAGTGAGATACTGTCGAAAAGTACTTACTTCATGCAAGTAATACATTATCGGATTGACATGAATTCTTCTTCAAATACAAAAGATTGCAGATCGTCTGTCAAACTAAAGGTGTAGCTCACACTTTTTCATGAAGCAAGCAATATGTTATACTCACACCTCAACAATTGACAAAGCAAATAGGCAATCTTAAATTTCTAGAAGTGTGAAGAAATATCACCAAAACGTTTATAAAGTTTCAAAGAAATGCTCGAGATCTCTAGTTGAGGTGACTTTGACGCAAAGAGCCGCAATCACAGATGTACGATGTATTGTCGACGATGGCATTGTAGTCCTAATCACATCAATACTACAATAGTCTCTACATCCTTGTCAATCTCCTATGCAACCACTTTTTAAGAAATTTTAATGTATTTATTCATATAGTTTTGTAATATCTAGTGTAAACAGAACGTGTAAATTTAAAGATCGCGTTATCACAGGTTGTTTAAAGTTGAGTTGGTATACTTGCAGAAGCTCGAGAAGAGCGTATGATGTGTACACATTAAGGTTCTCTTGTCGGGTATGTGCCGGTTCTCTGTATTGTCAGAATTCTTGCGACTTGTTACTGTCTATCATAGAAAGTCTTCGAGAGACTCGGTCCCTTTCCGTCGCACTACGCACTCGTGCGGACTGCGCTCTAACAAGTCCTTTGCCTGTAGATGGTGTCACGGGCAGCATCCTCCTGACTTTACCGCTATCAGGCTCGTCGGTTAAACCTTTCTTGATTATTTGAACCAAGGACTGAACAGAGAGTTTAACGTCGCTTCCAGCCTTACTCAACTCATCTGTCTGAATCTCTGACAACACCGAGTGTAATTCTGAGTATCTTGATGAGTGATCCGGTGGAGAGTCGCTCGCTGCGCTGAGATTTGGATCATATGAAGATGATCTGGTACCAGAATCTTGTCCTAACAGTCGAGAGGTAGCTCGACTAACCATTTCGGCGCATCGTGAAACTTTCCTTAAGTTTCCTGCTTCTGGTTCTGTAAAACGCAATGAAACTGATAGGTTAGTCATCAATCTACGGCCTCATGTGGTTGGCTTTATTAGATAAAAAGATCATACAGCTCGTTTTCATAAACTGAACGACCATCCTTTAACGCAACACTTAAACTTTAATGCATCCATTTCCAAGAAATTGACGCATTAAGCGTCGTGTTATGTTGGTTTGCGATGTAATGCTATCTTGTGGGCGTTACGTTATAAACCAAAATAACACATAACGCAACCTTGTTGCGTTAAATGATGGGCGTTAAGTTTATGAAAAAGAACTGATAATCTGTGCATAATGTGACATTAACTGAGCCGACTCTTTGTCTTGTACAATGGTGAAAATTTAATTTTTCAAGAAAAATAAGTTTTCTATTAAAAGTAATCTCAGTGATAGATTATCAGCTCTTTTGTCCCCTAATTAACATTGAAGTGAAAAGGGGAACTTACAGATAAACATACCTAATATAGCGGTCTGGCCGGCCTGTGTCAGTAAACTAACACTTCCAGATAAATTACTCACTGCTGATAATATTAACTGACATCTTTCAAAATATGACTGAAAGTAATTTCCAGTTTTCTCTGCGCTGTCATCTTTGCAGTGCGCACTCGTTTCAGCCTGAAACATTACATTTAGGCCTATTTGATGCCTACACATAAAATTGGCACGACCATCAAATAACCAATAGTTCCAATCAGTATTAGATTTGTCAACAAAAATAATAATAATAATAATAATAATAATAATAATAATAATAATAATAATAATAATAATAATAATAATAATAATAATAAACCAGTGCATTTCATTGCTGACTTAAGTAAGTTATGTAAGGCTATTTTTATGCATAAGCTGCGCTATTTCCTAGCGTCCAGCAGCACTTAGACACTAGAAACTGGCGCAGCTCATGTGCACTGCAGTCGACTCGGTGTTTGTCTGCACAACCTTGCTGGAGTCGGCAATTAGCCTTGCCGTCCCTTAAATTTATATCTCGGCAACGTTTGGTTAAAACTGCATCGCTCGATGTCTTTATATTTAAGACTACTTAATGAAGTTGGCACAAGTTGTGTTAAGCGTCCCACAAATACATGCAGTCATTAATCACAAGTGCATTTGAAAATATAATCAGTTGGTCGTGTTTAGATTTATCTAGGATCTAACTTGTTCAAAAAGATTAAACTTTGTTCCAGCCTTGTCTACTTAACATTGCTTAAATAGAGTGAACAGCAAATTAACTGCACTTACCTGGACCTCCTGGAATTTCAAGATCAATATTTTTGTGGTGGCAATAATAATCTCAGTATGTTTAAGTATTTCTTCATGACACTGAAGAGATAACAGCCAAGATCAATCAAGGGCAAGAATTCACTACAACTTGTTCACAAAAAAAGGTGGTTGCATTCCTGTGGAAAACGTACCCTTGCCTACAGATTTAAATGCGATCTTTCTGAATTCGTACATCTATCAGGTCAAAAATACGGTTTGACAAATGAAATCATCTTTTACTGTTACTTTACAGTTGATCATAATTTCGTCAATTACCAACCTGTTGCGTAATATGTACATCTTGTAGATGATGTTCGATCGATGCTTCACAGTTTCTCACTGTTTTCAAGGAATCTTTAAGACTATTTTCCACGTAATTATCACATCCTGATATCAATGACTGTCGAATTTCAATACTGCACTGAAATTTGAAATCGTTCTGCGATTAGAGTAAAGTCTGCGTGAGGAGAAAGGTCGAAATTGCTTTCGCTTGAGAGAATCTTTCTCTTGAGACAGACCAAATACAATGTATTTTAATACACCAGGTTGCAGAGAATTCCTTTCGTAACAGACAAACTTTCGCTTCACAGGCTTTCCTTTCAAACAGTCTTTACTGTATTGTCTATGTTTCTTGAATTGTAAGTTGAGACGGCATTGAAGTTGGATCCTCATGTCACACGTACATTTTACTCGGACACTTGTTAAAGAAGCATTATTTGTGTACGGCTCATATCATATTGTGTCCTTAATTTATGTGTCATAACAGAAATAATCAGACATGTTTTTTATTTGTCCTTAATTGTAATTTATCACTCACTAATTGGGAGGCACATATGGTAATGTATCTTTTATTTAGTTATTAATCTAGGAAACAACTCCATAAACTGTAAAATGATGGAACAACAATGTTGATGTAGTTGTGTTTTTCCTTTGAATAGAAAATCAAGACTCTTTTGAAGACACGTGGATTCTCAGTAATCTTGTTTGATTTAAATGGTTTACCTTTGGGTGTAGGGCATCACTTTGTTCTGGTGATTCAAAGGACATGAGCTCGACATTTTCCGACTGAAGGAACACTGGTAAGGTTTCAGTGGCTAGGGAAAGTTCACCGCACAATTTAACCACTTCAAACAGACATTCTATTAGGTCTGACGCACAGTCATGTACTAGCTTATCCTGTTGTTCGTCACATCCCTGAAACAATTTCCAAAACTTGCCTAAGAATTTCGAAGCAAAGATATTTGCAGTAATAAATTCACTCAAGTGGCGGATCTGATGTTTACATGGAGTTGACGCAAATTGAATGTAACCTTTGTCCTCCCAACCCCAAAAGAAAAGTGGACCCAGTGGAGCACGTACCTGGATCCGTCAATGCATTTGGTCCTGAAAACTTTTTTGACATATTTAACTAAAAGTGAAAAAAATGCCAAAAAGTAGGGTATTAAAAATTGATTTAAATTACCTTCAGAAGTGTAACAACGAGACTGGTCATAGATTTGACTAGTTGTGTGATCGTCTGTGTGACTTCCCGAAGGAGAAGGGATTGTCCCGTCTCAAACGACGACAGAAAGTAAGTTGTGTGCGACACCAGCAGTTCCAGTGACGAGACGAGATGAATACCGGATGAATTGACTACGTGAGAGCTTCGGCCTGCCAGTAAAATGTAAAGAACCGTAAGTATATGCAAATACAATGTTTTTTCTATTGTTATGCATGCCACAGCAGTGTCAATTGGAATTAACGAACTCACCTTTTGCTGCAGTATAGGCACTCAGTATATTTATGACGGATGTTTTAATGCTCTCACAATTGCATAATATTTTGTCTATCATAGTCAGTTCTGGTTCATTTACATTTGCTGTAAAAAGATATAAGCAATTTGTATTTAGTATTGGCAAGCGGGAAGAGGAAGAAGAAACACTTTTACTTGATACAACGACCTTCATGCGAAGATATGAATTTATTCAATCATTGATTTACACCTGATGGCACACGATAAGATTGTGGGATCGAAGAAAACAGTCTGGTTCTATGTTCAAACAAATTTTGCACTCTGTTTACACACCCATGGATAATCTACGTCACTGTTTTGTATTAAAGTTATATAAAATATATGATAATATGGCCACGTGTGATAGTGTAAAAATCTTACACGTTACCGTTTAGTCTAGCAGCAAGACTTTCGGCCATATCCTTGCAGACGTTGAGGACACTGCAGTTTGAACATTCAGACATTCTTGTTTGTGCATGACTATTTGGGGAACCATTCTGGACGGATGATATCTCAACAGGTCCGGATTTACTTTTCACTTTTTCATATCCTTTTAGCTGTTTTACTGGACTGATTTGGTATACATCTTCTTTGTTACCTACGAACAGTGTTTTTGTGTCATTATTCAGAAAATTAAACGTAGGATTTTCGTTTGACTTGTGGGCTAAATCATTTTAGGAAATACAAAAGAAATTTGGGTGGGAAACACAACGAAATGTCCATTGCTTTTGAATATACAAACACTAAGCAACCTGTTTGAGTATTACTTTTAGGTATAAAATTAATAATGTCTTGTTGATTTTCAACTTACTTGTGTGTGCTTGATATTTCTCGGGAAGTACTCCGTAAGTTAAAATATCGGGTGACGGAGGGGTGAGAATGAACTCGGAATCAGCCGGCAGTTCTGGGACGGAACCTTGAGTAGACCCTAGCCCTCTACCACTTCCATTATGGACTTGCTGATTCAGGCTTTGACTGAAACGTCCAAGTAAATACTTACAAATGTCAGTTAATTTTTTGCATGATACCTACCTAATCACCTCGCATTTATAATCTATTTTGTAACATCTTGATTTGGGTCTGAAATGTTCTGACAACTGGAATGTTCAAGAGTAAATTACAGTTGCATTTATTTGGAAGGACAAAATCCAGGTGTGTTCATTCTTCATCTTGTTTTACTTACTTGGTCTTCTCTTGTGGTGACAATGGTCTTTCGGCAACAGCTTTATTCTTATTGTTGGTAACATCAATAACATCTGGTACTACACTATGAAAATTGGTTTCAGTTTGTGTTACTGGTGTGCTGGTGACATTGTTATGTATCTTGTGACTCGTGCTGAGCGGCATAAATGTGGAGCTGTCTTGTTCTTCTCTCTCCCATGTGTCGTTAGGGTCGAAGAACACAGCATCTCCTGCCAAAGTATCGCCATCGTCCTTCAATAAATTGTAAAAAGTGAAAAGAAGTATTAGCTGGATGTGGCAGCAAGGTTCACTGCCATGAAACATACTGTAAGCATAAACGAAACAATCAATTGTTTGGAATAAGGTGATCTGAAATAAGATATCATGATTAGAACAGTAGATTCTCGATGCTCGCATGAAAGTTGAGCGTAAATTTCCATTACTCCTAAAATAACAACTTCCCTACTGTGATGCATCGACAAAGGAAGTGTACAGAAGAGTATATATTCCATGTAGCATTGAAGGTGTATTTGCGCTATGAATTTCTATTTGGCAAATGTATTTCCCTGATGAATGAAATCTTAGGTATTCTCACAAGTTGATCACCATTTTTTGTAACGATATCAGGTTTACTGCACACGAAACGTTTGTGGCAACAATTGTTGAATCATAACTACATGCTGCAAACCTACTTTCAATGTACGCCAAACGACTTGACCTTTTCCCTGAAAAACGTTCCTACAACGTGGCTATTCTTATAATATGAACATACAACTTTCTCCTACGCAACAATATTGGAGAAAGAATTATCTAAGACATACAAATATTTATATGTGTCTGGATTCATCTCATGTCCAATTCTTGTGACATCAGTGTCAACGCTGTTTCTGCTACAGTGGGCTGTGGTGGACCAATTCAACACCAGAGGGCGTGGGAGTCTAAATACATGCAGAACTACACCTGTCCCCCCAGATAATTCTATCTCGGCTAAATCGACATCCTGATAATTCTATTGAAACTTGCGCTTCACTCCACATTGACCGCCCATGTCAATATCAAAATACGTATCAAGGTTATTTGAGATTAAAAGTTGTGAACAATTTTTGCAGTTGCTATTATGGTTTAATTTCTATTGTTTTGATTACTGTTTACCAATCACTCGCATGGCTTTCACGTGTAAATCAATCTATTTTAGTATTTACTCTGACCGGTTTGAAGGACAGATACATTCGCTCCTGTTTCCAATAGGTACTGAATAGGTAAAATTAAGGTCTGATGATCTTTTTACTTGCTCTTGCATGATACTTAAATGAACTTACTTTGTACATGAGTTTCCTCATTTTGTTTAATCTCTCTTTGAATTTTGCCAATGACCATGTGCAACTAATATTCAGTTTCTTGTTCAGAACTTTAACCATCATTTCTTCTGTCTGTTCCGGTCTATCGGTTTCTTTTCTGCTAAATTCCTGTAAATTATCAAGCAAAATAGACCGTTTCCTGAAAAACACATTTATTTGTCTCATAATGTAACATTCGTACAATTCTGTAGATGGACAGACCATCGAGCAGACACATATGTATCGTCTGCATTTTTGTACATTTTTAGTTCATTTTAAGCTTGTAACAGGACCGTAGCCAAGGGAGGGGATGGGGCGCTGCGAAAAAGTCCAGCAAAATAAACTTAATTTTACCCTGAATTTTGGCAGGCAGTCAACATTTGACAAACAACAATAAAGATGCCTAAGACTGAACGCCCTTTTTATGTGAAAGGTCCACTTTTCTTGTGCTCAGCCCACCCCTTTTCTGGTTGCTGGCTACGGCCCTGTTGTAATCTCGGGATTCAAATGCACAGAACATCATGCCTTTTCATAGTTACAAATATATTTGTTATCAGAATCCTTGCGATACGTCAGTATGCCAAAAGATGTGTAAGCTATTTCGCATTGTTAACATTGTAATGAAACCATGATCTGACAATGATATGCTATTGAAAAACCACATGCACAGAACATATATGTGTATCCCACTTGAAGGACGCTTGCTCAATAATATGTGACATGATGCTTGTCAAATAAGCGTTATTTCCCTATATGGGCCTACACATGTCAAAAGGATGCTAAATTTGTCTCGATTATCTCACATACCAAGCTATTGAAATGGAACAACATTCCAATACAAACAGCAAAAACCATCTAAAGACCATATACTCACATACTCCTTTTGTAGGTAGGAAATTATCTCATTCGCTTCAACAATCATCATCGTGTTACGATCCATGGCTGGAACAGAAGATCCAGTCGACTTCCTCCTGTTTGATGTTATTGTTTTCCTTGGTTTTGGAGTGAGTGAACTCTTCCGTGGTCGGGCTCCCACTGATGAAACAGTCACAGACCGATCTCTTGCACTGCCTGTTGGCCGTGACATACCTTGCTATCTCCGTCAACAAGTAACCTTTGTATGAACACAACTCCTACCTGTGTTACATGGGCTAAAAACCGCTCAGAGTTGACACTGTGTATAGGTACAACACTGATCTAGATTATCATCATAAATGCTTTTAACATTCCAATCACGTTCGCTTGTGATTTCCTTGACAGCATACAGACAATGCTTGGTATCTCGTGCACCAAGTCAAAATGTTACTGTTGCCGTCTAAAATTGCATTTCAATTAAAGGGCTTGCTTTTTTTATTAAAGACATGTTTGGGACATATTTCACAAGGAAATACATGGTTTATTCAAGAGATGCCAAATGGAATTTTAGAATTTTATGGACATTCTCCAACATTATCACTCATATTGCACAAAAGGTACAATTCAGACTTTATACCGAGATGAATAGTTCTATTAAAATTTTAAATTGAAACTTTTACTTTTACTACACTTGCACATTTGCATTTCTAACCAATTGTGTACAAGTCTCACCACATGTATTTCAAAACCACAAATAGACTGCATAGACTGCAAAGTGGAAATTATGTGGATAATAACATCGCTAGTTAAAATAATGGTGTGACGAATATACTTACAAATAAAGGCATTTACCATAGAAAATTAGCATTGTATCTTTTATGTCCAAGCTTTCTATACAAATGTAAATACTTCTACACAACATAGCATGTTTGTCTTCCAACACTCAATGGATCTATTAGGTAAATATCCAATAGCAAAGTAAACTGTACGGGCACTTAAAAGTTTTGCCACAAATAGACATGAAATTTATTGACCAATTTTGAAATGCTACGATCGAGACAGAATCATGTTTAACGATATCTCCACTGCTGGCATGAAATCCACAAGATCCAGTGACCTTTGAAATTTTACATGTCTAAACCTGCTCATTCAACCTGATCGGTTGAAGACTACAGTCGATTGACTGATAAAGTTCGCTTTGACACATTCTTTTTGCCCGATTACACTCACACTTTAGGTCCTGGGAACCAATTAATAATGAATAAAAGTTATTTAAAGAACTTAGTTATTTTCCAAAAAAGATGATGCTTTCATGGCGCCTACTTGTACAATATGTGTTTATGTGAAGCATTCAACATAAATAACAGCGGACAGCGACAGATCAGTTGACTCCAGGCGGCAATACCTTCTCATTCTTTAATTGTGAGATAATGTCTCTGCCTAAATGCTCCTATAATGGAAAATAGCTCTTAAATTTAATTATTTCAGCCAGCCACTGTCCAATACGCATCTCTTCCACTTCTTGAAGCAGTCAATGACCGTTCTCAGCGAAGGACGAGGCTTCTTAAAGCTGAACACCTCCTTTTTAGGATAAAAAATGTCATATTTCAATCTATTTGTAATTTGGCTGGAAAATCCTAATATAGCCCCTCTACAGCACAAAATACTCAGCAGCTAAAAAGGTGTGAGATATTATTCTGTAAACACAATTAGCCTTCTGCTCCAATTACAGGTGTCATTAGTTGACTGTAATAGTTAATTGCAAAAGGTAATTTCAATAACAATAAAGATGGGGTAAGCTATAATAAAAACTAGGTTGCAATGCCTCTCTGTCTTGTGTCAATAAAGGCATCACACAGGGAATATTTTTGGTTTGCAAACATTTTGAGAGTATTTTTAGTTGAATTCCAACTTTAATTTCAAAACGGGTGCTACATGTCAACTTCGTAGTCCATAAATGCTTACTTACAGCTACATCATGATGCTGATCAATTACAAATTACGAGTGTTACCGTTATGAAACAAGTAAATTGTTTTACGAAAGCATATTGCTTGAGTTATACAACATTATTAACTTAATTTTAGGAACATACAGAATTGACAGTCTGTCCTGTAATTTCCCCAAGAACAGCAGAAGGTCATTTGATGCACCTATTTCGAAATTTTATTGTCTATCGAATAATTTATCGTTCTCCTACAAGTCAATGTTTTGGTTTTTGCGCTGCTATTTCAATTTCATTTTATTTTATAATTTTATTTTGTTAGCATGGAGATGTAGAGGATGGTAATTGTAATTTTACTTGTTTTCCTTCTTCCAAGTTTCAAAGTGACATTCGTGAGTTTTTCATTCAAAGAATGCACATGTGCACTGAACAACATAATTGTATTTTATTGTTTGAATCCATCACAGTGTACACTATTTAAACACCGGTTGTAGATAAATGCAAATATGAAGGAGAAGAGCCTACAAATGCGTCGGGATAACATGCGATCTATTGCGAATTGCCGCCAGAGGAATGAAGGCTAATACAAGTTCAGTAATGTGGCGGTTGTTCACAAAATTAGTTTTTTTATTGTCTGCCACACATTTTTACTCTCATCATCGAATCAAAACACGAGCATGATGTGTTGGAAATTTAACATTGAAATATTGCTACTCCGAGCAATGTCAAAGTTGTGTTTGTTCATTATGAAAATCATCTCAAATTATCTGCACATTGTATTCTCAATTTCTTACACTGCGTCCTAAATCTGATATAAAAGATAGTCCTTGATTAGCCTGGGTAATGGTAACAATTCTATTTGATCAGGGATGGGCACTTTCAAAAGTCTTCTGATTTGTAACCTTATTTGGTGCTTTAGTCTTCTCGGTTTGCATCCTTCTCTTATCAGTACTGCCCTCATACTCTCCGAAAGAGAGTATTCCTTTTCTATGTCCTTGATATTGAACACGCCGACAACATTGACTAGCATCTCAAAAGCATCAGGATAGTTCTCGAGTCTCTGCAATTGCTCCACAAACCCATATTTGTCAAGAATTCTTATCCTCTCGCGGGGTTGCCTTATATTTATTTCTGAACCATATTGCAGCAGTTGTTGAAGAACTTGAGTCTCGATCCTGTCTGCATATTTCAAATACTCAACAATAGGTGCTAAAGAAGGTACCCTGAAAATAGTTAAAGCTATGCTATTTCAGTACTTCAGTCTTAAATATTGTGTATTTTAATCACTTAATTTTCTTTATTCTCTATTGATACAGTGAGTAAACTTTTTACCTGTACGAGTACACATTTAAGGAATAAGTGGGATCTGCACCATAGGATAGCAGGGCTTCAATTATGTCAGCTTGATGAATATTAGGCACCATAGCACAAGCTAATTGCAGTGGTGAACATCTATCAGCATTTAACTCGTTTGGATCTCCCCCGTATCTGACAAATAAGCATAAAACAATTTTGCAGCAATAACTTGCTATTCTAGAAAACCTACACATTTTGTAACAAGCAAGTGAAGCCACTTTCTTTTTTCGTGTTTGAATCGGTTAAGTTGTTCGTACCTGAGAATTGTTCTGCAGGCTCCTTTTTTACCATTATTGATGGCAAACTCTAGCGGCGTACTCTCAAAGTCGGGCGGTTTCTTTGTACTGGCCCCTGCTTCAAGTAACAACCGACAAACCTAAAGTGTCACAATAAAACATAACAATAGGATAGCTTTTTGCAAAACTCAATTGTGCAGTGTAGGTGTTTTCTGCATTCCCTAAATGTGTATTACCTGGTATGAGCACCGGAAAGTAATATGATTAACAGGTGGGAACAAAGAAGAGTACACATGACATTACTCACTTCTACGTTGCCTGAAGCGGCACCAAAGTGTAAAGCCGTCTTTCTGTCTACTCTAGATGGACACTGCAAGTTCACATCGGCACCTTTCTCCAACAGTAACTTTACAGCCTTTATCTAAAACAGATTTGTTTTAAGTTATAAAATATGAATGGTATACAAAATAATACCTAATAAATGCCACCTAAGGTCTTTAACACTTTTCTTCATATCTGAGAAGGATGTGTAAAATATATAGCATACCCATCCTTCTTTGCTGGCC
>JBCAUI010133649.1:0-18250 GCA_038406195.1 Haplosyllis anthogorgicola
TCTTCAAAGTTTGGATGCATTAATTTTATGGGCGATATTTGTGGATTTAAATTGTAAGTTATTCTCCCAGAGCAGATTCTGGCATGCCATAACCATGTGAAGCACAGGTTCCACCTAGTTATTACTAAAATAGCGAAACAAAAAAAGCAGGATGTTGCCCAATACAAATGCTGTCGTATCTCATTAGTCTATCACACTTTGCATTGATAGACTACTGTAGATGGCAAGGTGGTTTTGCTATGGAGTCAAAACTGGGCATACAGACCCCCCCCCGTGGCAGGTGAGGCAACATGACCTTGGACCATGCTGGCACAACCCAATGCAGGCATACAGACTCCCCGCAAGATGGCAGGTGAGGCAGCCTGACCTTGCACCATGCTGGCACAACCCAATGCAGGCGTACAGACCACCTCCTCCCCAACTGAGGTGAGGTGCAGATGGACCCCCCCAACTGACGTTAGGTGCAGATGGAGTCCCCTCCCCGCAACTGAGGTGAGGTGCAGACGGACTCCCCCCCCAACTAAGGTGAGGTGCAGATGCGCCACGCGTGATAGACTATTTACCCGGGTAATTCCTCTCGTTCGTCTTGTCAGTGTGGAGACAGTTTAAAAATATTATTGATTGAAAATTTCAAACATAAAAGAAGAGGACGTGAGGTCATTCACAGAACTAAAATTTCTATTGTTCTCTGAATGTCTATCTAATGCTTTGTTTGTGTAATTTGAATATATTGTTAAATTGAAATCAATACCAAATGTCTCTTGTCTCTACAGTAGGATCGCTTGACTGTATCTGCATCACCTGGAAATGAAAAAGACAATTAACCAATGAAATAAGCAATTCGTGCTTTACAAACATGTCTTTAAAAACCAATATTTTATCACAGGTAATTAAAACTAAATCCGGAAGAACGTGTCTTTAACTTGACGATTAATAACTGTAAAATATTTTATTGCATCTTATATTATTATAATGGATGATTCCAGATATATTAAAAATAGGTGTTGATGGATATACACTAACATAACTGTAGACTTACACGGTGTAAAATAATCCATATCAATAACATTGCAATTGTTCTGCTGCGTTGAATCCGTGCACCATGACGGTTCCTGAAAAAAACCGAAGAGAACAGTAAGGCTAATGTTACACTAGGCAATTTTTGGGCCGATTACCAGAGGAAATTTTAAGTAAAAGCTATGTAATCGCTGACGATAATCGGCTTAAAATCGCCTAATGTAACATAAGCCTAACTCAGTGTCGTTATGCCGATGTCCGCCATGTCCTCCTTTACTTGACTAAGACATACATGATTACGAAATGTGTTTCACATGGGGACGTATTGGTTCATGTCTATTTTGTGGACAGTCAAAGCTAACCCTTGTATGAAATTTTGTTGTTCACAAAAAGAAATAAATGATTGTTAAAGGCTCGGTTATCACGAAGTGTGAACCCAAAAAGAGTTTAATGTTTTCATAATTGTTGGACATATTTACCTTTTGCGAAGTGATTTCTTTGATCCTTCGTTCAAAACAAATGTTTCTTTCCGTTTCTGCTTTCAGAGTTGCGTATGGTTTATTTGTTGTCATTCCAGTCCATGACCCTGAAGTTAAGCACAGGAAGAAGTGAAATTAATTTTGAAGCAAATTGAATTGGCACGGAGCGTGACATTTTATTGCTTCCGAAATGGACCACAAATTATGAGCAGTTAAAATGTCTCTCGATTGGTTTTTATGTAACAAAATTACTTTAGATGGTTATCGGTTGCACGATTGTTTAAACCCACTGTCTTATGATGTCGCAATATCGTTGCATATGTAGATAAAATATACGTACAGCGAGAAGGAGGACAGATCTCCTGGGCTTTCGTGGTGAAAAATGTTGGATTGTTGCTTTGAAATTTGGTTACTTGTTGGTTGACGGCATTTTGTATGTTAGGATCCTGACAGTTTACCACAATTTGTTCCCCAGGCTGTAAGCAGAAAAGTGTAAATAGCGTGCAAATTAACCTTTCCCTGTAATATGCCCAACAACAGAATTTCTTCAAAGTACAATTGCTTTGTCATTTTAATTTAATAACACGAACATTGTAAGTTAATATTGTGGAATACATTCATTTCGTATTCCGTTTTTTTGCCAAATTAGTTAAAAACAAAAGTGTTCCCTTTACATCAAGAAAAGTATTAATTAGCCCGATATGCGAATAATGTTTTCTGGTCCAATGCAAACGTGTAAGGAAGCTAAAACGAGAACAGTTTGAATGAGACTTACCGCATTGATCCAGTGCTGCCAAAATCCATTTGTAAACTGTACCTTTTCGATAGGAAAACACATACGAAACCAATTCATTTCACAAATATTTTTGAGCTAATTTAACACAGTCAAGGAATATGTAGCCTTTTGGTTACCTCTGGTTGTCTTTCAAGTTAACTAAAAGCTAAAATAGGTATCAGATTCATATCGGTCTTGTTATTATTCACTTGTTGTGTACATAAATAAATTTTGCTCCTAACACAGAATCCAAACTCTTTCAAGATATCTGTACGATTTTCATGTCAATTATGCCAATTAACTAGATTTTGTGACATCTCCCCTTATATCAATTTTTTCAAACCATAATTAGAAACATTGACAGTCAGGATCAATTTTATTCCTGGTAGTCACTTAAGTATTACAAAAACAATTTCTACAAAACGGTTTTAAGTAAAATTGTTCATTCAGGAAAGCTCCATGAACATTATAATACATACGGTTAATGCACAAATTATTAACGTTACAATCTGCCTCCCCATGATCGTTACGGTGGTGTCCTAAGTGGAAGACCAAGTTCTAAGTTTCACTTGCTTTTATACGGGTTTGGTAATCACACCACTTCTCAGAATCGTGTTCAAGAGAAAAAGACTATTTATTTTGGCTTAGTCATGCTCAGACCAGGTATTTGTATTTGAATATATACCTTTGCAAGGTGGGTGTTGTTTGTTGTCTGTTTTGTTTGTTTCACTTCTTACCACCATGTTGCCCTAATAATGTACTTCTGCAATCAACATTTTATTCTGCGCTAAGGGCTAAATCAGAACATTTTTATAGCATGTTACAAAAACTGCTCAGTCATACGACTTTTTGGATTTAAAAAAACAGTATTTGAAGCTCAAAATTGGCCAAGATTTTTATTGAAAATCTGGATAGGTCGTGCTATTGATCAGAAGACCCTACCAATCATCTTTGAGTTCTGGCATGGAGGTTACCATCTTAGTCCAGACCTTCCAGTAAATTCAACAACACCATACTGTGCAGGAATAATCTTGTTTCACTTCTTGACAGTGACGTAGTGAGTAGGTAGCACAGCATTTTATATTTGGTCACCTGGTGGACAGCCAACTTGCTGCTCATTTGACGGCCGAACACTTCACATACTAAAGGCAAACACTTACATTTTGTTCCAACCGAACAGCTAGAAAAGCGAAGATCAGTTTGGTCACAAGATGACATCATATTTAGATGGGGATTTTTTTAACCTTTATTGATCAATGACACATTCAACAGATTTATATCCATTTGAGAACGTTTGCAGGTTAAATCATTTAAGTCCGTGCTATTGAAGCGTATGAAATGCAGCGTGGAATTCTATTTGACAAGTTGGAATAAGACACTTTACTTTGAAGCTTAATGCTGCTTGTTATCTACCTCTCGACGAACATCTTGTGTGCAAATGTTTTCCGCAGTTAAATACCAATTGTTTCAACGGAAAATAGCGAATACAAAGGACAGTGTGTGCAAAGGAAGGAAAATGTCCTTGAACAACACTTGAACACAAACTACATTTTGCTGACTGTTGATGTCAATACAAATCACGAATAAGAATCGTGTGTTTATTAATAGCATTGGTTGATCACGGAAAGCAATATGATTCTTAAAAGGGTTATTGAGTAGTTCTACAACCTGACTACGACGGGAAATGCTTACTAAGGCCAATTGTTTCTAAAAAAAAAAAGTCATGCAACCAAAAGAAACTTGTGATGCGTGAAGTGCTTGGAGATCAAATTTTCGTACTTATTTTTCTTATGTTTACAGAAATTTCTCAATGCAAGTTGGTTGTGAAAACAGAAACAATAAAACACTGTGCGTTTCTTGAGGCTCTTTTAGAAAGTTTCTAATATTTGTGGGATTATTTTTGCTACAGGTACTGCTTTGTGATACCGGATTTTTTTCTTATTTTTTTGTCTGCTTGGGCAGATTAGATAGATTAGGCAGGGGAATTTACATTTTTTAGTACAAGATTCAAAATAGAAATTTGAAAGGATCAAATTAGAAATGAACCTAAAATCGGTACAATCTAAGTTGACCAATATCAGTTATTTTACTGACAATAGTAAAAGTTCTCCTGCATAATCTACCTAATCTGCCTAATTGAGCAGGTAAAACATATAAGAAAAGCCTGAAGACTCTTTCCTTGCGCAATTCCCGAGACGCTAACTGTCTTGCTGGGATAAATGTCTTGTGATAGGTTCGTGGACATTTTCTCTGGAAATGATTGAATGTGACCAAACGTTTATCTATTTTGGCTTTATGTGGTGTGTAATAACATGAAAAGTACAAATTGTCAAATTCATACTGTGAAATATTGGTTTACATTTCAATGTAAGACCTTATAATAAAAGTGGAATATGCATGTTAAAATGTGTTTTTATTACGGTTCTGCCTTTTAGAATGACTAATCAATGAAGGTTTTTCCAAATTAAAATTCCCTTAACTAATTCCCCAAATTTACCTAATTCACCTAATTTGACAAATTCTTGAGACAGTTTAATTGATATAAGGCAAGTCTACCCATTGTTCTACAATTGCAATTAGGATACAGACCAAAAATGGTATTGCCCTTATATCAGGAACTGCACTGATTTTGGTTAAACACACTGATATCAGTATGCTATACCTACTAAAATTGGTATCACTGTCACACTATAAATGGTGGACACACCAAAAATGGTACTGGTGTAACTCTTACCTAATTAGGTGAATTACGTAAACTAGGTGAATTAGCTGGACATCGAATTTGGAAAAACCTCCACTGAAAATGCTTTATGAACCTTATGATGCATTTAATGGTGCGTAGCTGACTTATTCAATATACTGAACGAACTACCGTTGAACGTACGACGTCTAATTCGACAATCAGTCCAAAAGTACTGTTTCGTGATTTTATACACTTATGTTTTGTGACCAGTGAAGACCAAGTCACGAAAGTCACAAAGTCACGAAAAGTGTACAAAATAACACAATGGTAACCTCTAGAAATTTATCATCTATAAATGCAACATTGCATGCCAAATTCAACGTGTCAACATAAAGGTCCATTTTTACAAAGCAATTTACTTTCTAAGCTTTCAAATGTTGTCATGAGAGGCAATTGTCGGCAAAGGAAGTGGTTTATGAATCCACTACTTGTCATTGATCAGGCTGGATACGAAAAGTGACTGGTCTTTGAATGTTATACGCTTAGGTACTTGTCGTCACATATTCAAAAGGATATATTCTCTGGACTGAGAAATCCTCCATTGTTATCTTAATAAAAGTTTCTCTCCATTAAAATTCTAAATCAAGTAAACTGTGTCAATGTTCATTCGCATCCTAACAGAGTTGTGTACTCAACACAGTGTTTGATTTTTCTCAGTTTACATGAGAGCCACACAATTTGATGGAATTGTAATTTATTTCATCAAATGGATTTCGGCAATAAAATCTGGCATCGCATTTACAGTAGTTTTCAATACCTACACAGTCAATCAGAGCACTATTAAATCCGCTTTTTTTACTTGTGTCCGAAACATGCATTTGATGTTCATGAAACAGGGGTTTTACACTATCTACAGTGGTTTGCCCTCAGCCAAAAGGCTCACGAGGAGGGTACCTTCTTTTCTCTAAACATGACGGATACCTTGAGAGGGTATCCTCAACCAATATGGCTAACTTGGGAGGGAAGGTTACTTTCTCTTTCTGTTTGCCGAGGCCTATCGTTGTATGCCGGCAACAGTAGACCTTAGTTTCTTCGCTATTGGTTTGATTCGTAGATACATCCAAACGAACACCATACCGCAGAGTAACGGTCGATTATTTAAATGTGACAGATTAACGTGGCTTAAAATTAATAAATAAAAATACATACACTAGATGAGAATGTTGAAGACTTCAGAAAAATAAGAACAATGAGATGTTGTCAGCTGTCATGAAATAAAACTGTTTCAATGTGAAAACCAAACAAAGTGTGAAGCATATGCCGTCACAGGATGATACATTCATGCATTCTTCAATTTCGGAATAAAAATTAAAAGGTCATTTGAGGAAAATCAAAATCAAGAATAACAGACAAAATGTCTAACACTTTAACCATCAACATAATCATTAATTTTTCACGTTGGAAGTTGACATTTCATCGGCATTATCACAAAAGGATTCGAAGAATTCGATTAAGAATAATATTGTTCATATTTACAATATGGTTTAATTTCCTGTTCTTGGTTCCTCAACCCTTGTGTTGTTGGAAAAAGATTACCTGCGATTTCATTTTGAATCATACTCTTCTTTGAGGTTTAATTGCAGGATATTGCTACCTTTCGGGAATTAGGTTTATTAGCCAAAATATTTATATTAAATTTTCCCTGACAGAGATGAAGATATTTATAAAATTGATGTGCCCAGGCGTTTGGAATTCTTTAATAATTTATAATAGTGTGAATCTAGTAAATCTGGACTTATTTTACATCCGTAAATTTAAGAAATTAATTTAGTCAATTAATCCCATAGAATCAAACAACAAATGTTGCCGCCATGTCACGAAAGAACACATTGCCAAACAAGAGAAGCGTTTCTTTAGTAGCAGTTGTTTCTCTTGATCTGATCAGACAAATATCCGCAAAATGATTTATCAAATTAGACGTGTACTGGAAGTAATTTCACTGAGATGGAATTAGTTTCTCAATATGTCCTCCACTGACCAAATTGAAAGGTTGTAACCTCATTATTTTAAAGTGCAATACAGTGATTAGTAGTGACAATTTCACAGAATTACACCAAAGCCATTGATTTCATCCGCCTTTTTGTCAATAGACACTTCCAAAAACTGCTCAAGATTGAAATAGGATTTTAATTGAGAACTGGATATCTTTGTTCAGAGGCGGCAGACAGTTTGAATATCAACAAATACAACGTTAATATCTTAAGAAATCAGTTGTGCCGCTTAGATTGACTTTTGATAAAACGATACTCTTACAAAAAAGGTCTATTTTTGTTAAACTCTGAATACGTTTGGGTGGTAACATGGAGATATTGGAAACAACGACTCCAATGGGTTTTCTACTTGGGGAGGTAATGTTTTGTATTTGTCTGCATGTCTGTCAGACATGCTTGTGTGTTATCTGTTTGAGTGTTCACAGTATGTGTTTTAATATTCAGACCGAAACGCAATGATAATTTAACTTTCATTACTGTTACTCATCATGGGCAGATTCTAAGCTAAATATAAACATTTTTCATAATTCCCTGCATTTGTGATCAGTAACTTATTGTAGTTTTCAAATAAATTTAGAAAAAGAAGGCCCCAGGCGTTATGTTTAAGTGAACGTTTTTTGAGATTAGGTACCATTACAAAAAAATTAAGTGCTAGCGCAAGTCTAATCTGGATGCGCTGGTACTTGTGGGCTCCTCGTAAGTCCGCGCTGTGAATCAGTTGGGCAATGTTACTTAAAACAGCATTACTAACGTGACCTATACTTGGCAATTGTGATTATTTTAGTCTTCTGCTGATGCGTATACGTTGGAAGTAAGGATGTTATGTGCGTGTTTAATGTGAAACAAAAAGATAACGACTTCCTGGTCATAGTAGATCAGAAAAATACTATTAACAACTGACAAATGTGAAAGCTGTACTAAACGTTTCAATAACAGAGCAATATAATGTTACGATTCATAAACATTCAAAAATTTATTGCAATTTTCCATCTGTTCTTTGTGCTTTGACCATTTATTGTCAATAATAACAAAAGTATGAAAAGATATTTGTAGACAATGCATTCTTGTAGAAATGCAAAGACGTTCAATCGATAACAAAAATTTTTTGCTGAAAATTTTGTTCGAAAATCTGTTTAATAGATCTGAAACATAATTGCGATTTCAGACACAAAATCAGTATGCGTACATGCAAGTCCAAATAATCAAAGCATTTTGAAAAACCTTTCGTGGTGATCTTTTACCCTGATTACACAAGTTCAAACTCCCGCCAAGGAAGTTCTTTGCAATTATTTACAGGCATTAGTCACAGAACAGGAACACTTAATGCAGATTACTATACATGGAGAACTGCCTCTTTAAGCTGTGACCTTGTGAACAGACTTTCGTGCTAGACGTTTGAGTACATGGAAGGAAACAAGAGCTTTAAATAGTTGCTTGTTAAAGTTAAAGAGTTAAGACTGTTTAATGCCCAGAGATTATGGTTTTTCAAAGACAATGTAAAACCTCAGGTAGCAGCATTGATTGTTAGTATTTAAACCTTGTGCACCATGTTCCAAAATTGATCTTAATCAGGGACTCAAAAGGCTCAATCCTTTCATTATATTGTGCCTTGTTGATCATTTATTGATTAACTATTTTATTCCTGTCTGTCCGAAGGTTAATTTTATTTGGCAGTGTATAACTGTACCCTTCATAGGTTTGAACATAATTGCCGACATGTTCAAAGTCAGCTAAGTGACACAGTCTTAAATTCGTACACATTGTTCTACCATGTTTGTCATGCGCACAAAGAATCCTGAGGGCAGGACCTTCTGGGTCTGCGCTCATCCAACAGTCAACATCTTGGACTAGCTAGGTCTTTTATTTACAGATAGAGCTCATGTTCCAAATAAAAATGTGTGGCGTTGATATAAAAATTAAGCAAAAAAAATTCTTTTGTAAATTTGCCACAGATCGTGAAATTTCTGTCCAATTCGTATTAAAATAATGCCAGGCCCTTATATGGTGCGCCTCAACAGAAAATTGTGAAATTCAGTTGTTCCAAGGCGTTTCAGGAAATTGATAGGATTTTAATGTATTGATTAGAATTAGTTGCAAAGCAATTTTACTTTAAAGAACAACGATAAAGTATGTGTCCTTATTTCTATCATAGCTTATTTTACTGCACTGAAGTTACGAGGAAGACTGGGATACTAGATATCTTTTTAGTTCTAAAGCTGATGTCCCTCACACAATTTTCATTCAGGGGTCGAGGCTACGAATGGCCACCGCTTGCTTAGTGGGATGATAAAAGCAGATGTAATAAGGTTTAAATGTTAAACCCAGGCTCGGATCCAGGGTTTCCCGTAAGGGGGGGGGCGCCAACCTAAATTTTTCGGAAAACCCCTAAAACTTTGTGGGGGGGGGGAATCGGCAAAAACTGCATGAAAATGAATAAAAAAAATTCCGGCCGTGGGGGGGGGGGGGGGGAGGGGTGGGCACACCTCCCGCACCCCCTGGATCCGCCAATAAAACCTATCGATTCTGTGTATTCCTTCATAAACGTGAATAGACTCACTGGAATATCTTTGACAAATATGCGTATACGTATGAGAATGGAATTCTTTCTTGAGGCAGCACCAAAACTATTTCTCATATATCCCTGATAGAAAAGCAATATAAATGTATATTTGCTACATTTCGTTGCAGGGGGAGAATTCCACTCATAGTTGTTGGAGAATCCTTTGACAAGCTGTTTGTGTCGCAATATCTAAGCCAAAAAGTATACCCCTTTACGCTTGCCTGGTGTACAAAGGATTATCCAAGCAATACACAATTTGTACTTTTATTACTTTTTATTGAATACAAATAAAACGCATTTTGTTTAAGAAATTATCTGCAATTTGCCATTTAAAATACTTTATTAGAACTAGCCCAGAGGTCTTTCTGGAGCCGACTTCCTTGCATGCACAGTCAGGAATTCAGATGTCTGAAATGTTGAAATTCCTTTTGTTTTTATGTAATTAAATGTTGCAATAAGGGAATTGATATTAGGAGTTTTCCCAGGGATTAAAACGGTGGGGTTTTTTTTAATTTTAAAACTGTTCTTCTGTGGATACAATCTAAATCCACATCTGTGCTTTTACAGTCCCAGTATGGATACGTTCAGGATTTCCATCGTACATTTAATCCAGCTGATTATTTAGAACAACGGATATTTCCACATTGATTGAAAAATTTAAATATTTGTCTGAACAGCTTTAAATTCACACAAAATTCTGTAAAATTTCACATATTATTTCGTGTAAACTCATGACCATAAAATAAAATGAAATGATTTGTCCCAATTGTGAAAAAGTTTTTGTGTTATTACCGCCTGCGTATGCGGATAGGTAACGTTTTCAGTAGTGCCTGTCTGTCTTTGTATGTCTGTTTAACTGTTCTGGCTACGACTGTTTACATATTTGTGTAATACTTTTGGAGATGACAGGTTAAAATGCATTTCAGACATTTTGCATTAATGTATTGTCTGCATAAATCAGCTAGACAAGCCCACTCCTTTAATTGTTGTTCTGTAAAAAGCTCGGGGGAATTTAATGTCAAATACTATAGCACGATTAATCATTGTGAGTACTCACTGGACTCGATAAATACAGTTAGATCACGCCTGCTGATTTACGCAGGTCCCATATATACTACTGCTACCAGTTGCCTACAGCAAGCTTCTGACAACTATTGAAAGAATTCCTCATTAGCTTTCAGCAGTCGAATCACGTTTAAGCTGGACATCACCATTGCTGCTGTTTTATATGATACGTTACTCTGGATATATTACAAAATATAGCTTCATGCAGTTAAATTACCCATCTATGAGGACAATTTTATGGTTGCTTGAAAATTTTAGCAGGAAGACTAATTGCGGAATGGCAACTTGTATTTCTGAAAGTTTGGTTAAACACAGTATGTACAGAGTGAGTACACATTAAAGAATAAACTTCATGAAAAATATACTTCCCTTGCACACAGACCTGACCAGGAAGCTATAACAAGCTTTGAAATGAGAGGTACACGGTATATTATTGCCCGCCGCTATCAGTACACGGAATTCGTATTGGAATAGACTTCCGATACGAATTCCGGCACTTTATTGGAGCTACCTTATGTACACCCATTGATATGAATTCTGTATAATGTTGAAGTTGGGTTTGTATTAATGATACATTACAGTTCTTTCTGGACTTTCTGGATTAGCAGAATATGGTTTGTTGTCTAAAATGTCACCACCTCAAAAAAGACCATAAACCGGCAGCTTGCGGCAACCGTGATCTTATCGTAGATGCCACATTTTAGGAATATCCTAATTTGAAATATTTCCTCTGAGGCATATGACTACAACGACTGTACATGTTTTATGTGATACAAATTTAATGTGTTTTCCTGAGCATATTTTTATTTATTTTGTTTGACTAGGTGTGCAGCTGTTACCAACATAGTTTCATTTTTATCATTACTTACTCTAAGCTCAAACTTAAAGAGAATTAACTATTTTCAATTTGACAAACGTGACAATTTAGAGTTACACTGAATGGCAATCGTTACAAAACACTCAATATATTTCTCACTCTATGGAGATTTCGCACCAGAAGAGCTGACTGCATAGGCTACCCTGTCAAGTAAAATTTGTTTCCTATAAATTCTAAACGGTAGAAATATGTGAACTTCAAAACTAAACAGCAGTCATCTATTTGATTGAATAAAATGGCAACGTCCTGGTGTCGATACAGACAAGCAAGAATCAATCTTTTCAGTTGGCTTTCTACACGTACCGAATCACCACTGAACATATCCTGATAAAAGGCAGGATGGTTCTTACTGAAACGATACAATCCAAGACATTTTATCCTCATTTTCTGTAAAATCCTGTCTCCGCAAGTTACACCAACCTAATTTCCTAGGATCAGAAACTTAACTGCATCAATTTCCTCTTGAGAGCACTAAACAAATAACATTTACCCAGGTCTTGATACTGAATTGCCATCATATGCAGACAACATTTATTTTCCAAATGATATATTCCTGAAAAAAGGAACTTAAGTTCAGATGTATCCTGCCTTAGGTAAGATATCTGTATAGTAGTGGATATGACGAATGTATAAACAGAGCGCTGGTGTGCACATGTGGTACAATATTCAATGGTAATGTTTATCTTACACATCACCATACCAAGGTCCGAATAGTTGCATTATGTCAAACAGCATAACCGAATGAAAAGATTAAACTTATATTAAAGTTGTTAAAACACAAAACCAACATCTAAATTATGTAGCATTGGCTCAGTGTTTAGATCGTAGTCTGAAATATTAATTCTAAGGAAAAGACATATAGGCTTTCCAGTTTCCAGATTATGGACAAAAATATTTTTTAAGACCATTGTCTTTTATTCTGTACCAATTTCCTCTGAGCAAAAAGGCATTTCTCATCGATAAGACCTTGTCTTAAAGACATGAATCTTAGCTACTTGGTACCCATTCAAGTGTGTCTGCAACAGCTTCTCATAGTAGCTGATGAGGCCCTAAAATATGCCTAAATAATGTTCAATTGAGTGGTTGGATATTGAGTCTCATGCGAGGGATTTGTACGCAGAGCAAGTTAGGTGATACTTGAGTTTAAATTGATATGACCACAGCATTGAATGATGTTAGCACGAAGAGCCTGGGATTTCTAAATGACTGCCTAACGATAGGATCACATTCCGACAAAATGCCACATACGCCACTTCAGTAATTGGTGATGTTTTTGTTCATTTGCCCTTCTTACAATAAGAGTTAAACTGTACAAGAGTAGCTCAAGTCATTCGGCATTCTAATTAAGGGAATGGTTCACGATGTCCAACCGTCCCAATGCAGAATTCAAGGAATCACCAACAGATCTCTAGCAATTGCAAACGGCAAAAGACGCGCGGGATCTACGTAAACAGCAATGCTACAATCGGGATAATGTTTGCACTCAAAAGCTTCCTGACCAAATTCCACCTAAAGCGAGCAGAGTTCTCTTGTTAATGCCACGAAGAGGATACTTACGTTAAAAATAATAATTCTCTGATGATTGTCTTTATCGACTTTCGTTTCAAGCATTTGAATAGCACAGGACATCTCCTCCTTGCGTTTACTTGATAAAGTTAATATGCGCAGATGGGTTTAAACATTATCTCTAAAAGCTAATGTGTCTTAAGTAGATTATATTGCAGGTTGTTTATGTAATATTCCATTTTCATTATCTGTACAACATGATATGTACAGGCTGTTTCTCTTCAGTAAGTGTCATCTCCGCAACTTAATTGCAACGGAAGTATTAAAAGTGCAACGAGACATTTTTACGTAAATTTTCAATATAATTTCCTTACGCTACAGGAAAATCTTATTAATTATGTATGTAAGCATATTTACAAGGGAACTCCTTTTCGGTACAGTGTTATAGCTCTAAAAGGATTTCCTTATGCTGAATGTAGTAAGCAGTCTCTAATTAGTGGAGACATAAGAATATGTATTTTTAGAGTTTGATGGTGAAAAAGAGAAATACCATTCAATTAAGGCTATATATATTTATTTTCTATGCTGGAGCCAACCTTGGATCTCAGTATGACAAACAGGAAATTAAATGTGTATTTTCATGATTTTCAATATGATTTCGAGTTATTCTCTCTTTATTGTGCCCGTCCGTTCGCAGTTCACACTTCCTCAATTTAGCAATTGGTTTTATAATGCTGTTAACCAGATGGTATTTTATTTCTTTTTCCTCGTTTGATAGTGCTTTGGAGAGTATCAGTAGTTTCAATGCAATCATCCATTAGGATGATGGTATCTACCAATTGTACACCAACAGAGCCAAAGCTGGCTATATTTGAGGTGATTTCTTAAATGGGAATGCTCTCAATCAGACATACATATTTGCATCCTGATAAACCAAGCGAATTATGTATATAACTGCCTCACTGTTTTCTAGATATCTCAAAAGAATGAACAGTTACCACATCAAAGACAGATCTAAAATGTCTGTAATTTACTTTTATTCAAAGACGACTCTTTGTGAGTATTTTGAAGTTCATAAAATTTGAACAACCTTGCATGTGAAATTACCTTCCGCAATTTTACGAAGAAAAATTGGATGACGTACATGAATTGCAAAGTGAAACCTCGTAAATAGCTGTGGCAGTTTACATCAAATGATTACACGAAAACGAAAGAAAATAATACTTTGAAAAAAACCCCCAAACAATTGGCATTTGGCCCTAAAGAGGACATTCTTTCTTTGTACGGCACATTTATCAATTCTTTATAACTATCTTACATATCGTTCCTTTTCCGAAGATGAGTCTTCTGTTTTTATAAATCAACTAATGGAGTCAGTTGTCTTTGACATTGTCTGTTATGTTTTTCGTTAACTGAAAGAGCACGCTTCAGTTTTTCATCAGTCAAAAAAAAACTAAGTTGCTCCAATTTTGAAATTAACCACATACTCGAAAAGGAAAAAAACCAGAATAATTGGACAACTTCTTGTGCG
Organism: Haplosyllis anthogorgicola; assembly: GCA_038406195.1. Taxonomy (NCBI): domain Eukaryota; kingdom Metazoa; phylum Annelida; class Polychaeta; order Phyllodocida; family Syllidae; genus Haplosyllis; species Haplosyllis anthogorgicola. The sequence continues at coordinate 14,545 of JBCAUI010133649.1, forward strand.
CATAAAACGGTTTGCGGTTGAAACAATTTGTCATTAAGGTGACCTGAGCACTTAGCATCACAGAAGTTCACAGGACATTGGTGTTTATCTAATAAAGCTGAAACACATCATATGAAAAAAGATCGTTCTTTCTAAAAGCTAATGTGACCTAAGTAGATTATGTTATGCTTTATTGAGATAACAGTCTACTTTCATTACCTAAATAAAACACCGGGGGATACATTACCATTTTATGTAGTATTAAGATGTTGGCAAGTTATAAATTTAATAAAAAGCATTTCGAAATGTCATCTTTATTGCGCACCACTAAACTCTTGCAAAAATCCGCTGTTTATTAAAAGTTATTGTTCGTGGTATTTTATGGCACTTTTGGCTCATTTGGTATAATTGCTTATGGAATCATGAATTGTCCGTTGTCCGGCGACTGTCGTTGTCATTAACGTTGTCGTTGTCGTTGTCTGTGTGCAGTTACCCTGAGCATACTGTTGACCATAGAGACTATATATTTTGTACCTACGTCCCCTCTGAATGATTATGAATTTTCTATCATTATGGTCGGAGTTTACAGGGAACAAGTGAGTTTTATTCTGTCACCCAACGTTTTTGATGTGCATAAATGCACAGCGTGAAATTCTATTGTCCCGAAACTGATTGGATTTCATGCTCTACATATTGATACTGCCTTCTATTTACGAATACCTCCAAAGGAGATGCTGACTCCTGCTGTTAGTGAGACCTCAATGCACTAGCAAAAATATAAACACAGTGCTGGAAATGATTGCATGACCTGGTCACTATTACAATCAATTAGGTGTGAGGTTTGAACTGGGGCATGAAACAATTCAATGAATGCTGTCATTTTAGCATGATACAGTGTTTACATCACACATGAACATTGGATCTTTATTGTTCCATTGTGAGCACTGATCTGTGACTCCAGGTGTTTGAAACTAGGAATCAGGGCACCCAAACAAATAAGCCTGGCATCTGCTTGGAATTCTGTCAACTAATCACTCCAGGTTAAAATATTGTAAATAGAAACCGTATCAATATGAATGAATAATCCCAGAGACTTAAATGCTTGATTTTTTTGTTCATTTTCTGAACTATTCTTCATCTACTGTTCCGTATTGCAGCCTCGCTAAGGACGTGTCACGGAACCTGCAGAACGACGACAACGACCTGACGAGGCTCATCTTCGAGGACGTCTACCACATCTTCGCGGGTACATCGGTGATTACGGCGTGGCGCGGCTTCTGGTACGGCTTCTACGTGCTCGGCGACAACTTCCCCATTTTATACAAGGGTAAAGACGTTACGTCCGTCGCGGCACACGTTATAGCTTTTGCACTTTTGGCGCTTGCTAACGTCTCTACCAGCCTGTGCGGGAAAGGTGTGGATATCGATGGTTCCGTTAGAGATGGGGAGGGAGTAACGTGTAGCGTGGACTACTTCTGTGACTACTTTAAGGATGAGATTGAGGAGGAGGAACAAACCAAACAGAAGCAGCAGCAAGGAGGTGCAGGAGGATTGTTGAGACCTGTTGCTATGGTGACGGGAAATCAAAAGGTTATAAACGGCGGGTCGCCATCGCGACAGCGTGTTGTGCGCAAAAAGGTCGACGATGATGTGATCGTCAAGAAACAACAACAACAGCAGCAACAGCAACAACAGGCAAGAACAGACACTAAAGGCAAAGTTACAAATAATAATACTGCTGCTCAAACTGGAAGGAAAAAGGAGTTATAACTGTGCCAAGTGAATTTGAACTATACACCTCATTTATTATGATATTGTTACTTTTGATACTGGAATATGAGTATTAACATCAGAATGTAATATATATGCTGGATTTATGGCCCGTCATGTGCTTCACTCTAACGCCCAAAAAGAAAGTTCCATTGGCTTTCTATCCAATATGTCATCACAAGAATAACTTGTGATGGAAGGATGACGCTATTCGTAACACATTATGTTTATTGAATGTCCAAAACCAAGTAAAAAGCGAAGTTCGCAGGTGACGTACAAATTTGGGAGAAAGGAGTTAAAACTGTGACGAGAAAATCAGGGTTCACTTTTCAAGCAGCACAGAAGCTGTTGCTTCCAAAATCCTTGAACAGATGACAAACTTGGACACAAAGGTTTCACTGAATAATGTAACAATTATGTCAATGAACGAGAAGTACATTATGTGCTGCCCGCATGATGTAGTGGCGAACAAAGGAACTAGACAAGTACTTTATTATTTGTCTTGATGGAGATCCAGGCATGTGATAGCACGATGGGTGAACATACCGGCCAATTCAGGGCACAAGCCCATTTATGGCGCACTTCCTTTTTGATATTTTATTGAATCAACTACCTTGCATGAACTTTTTTCGACTTCTATGGAAGTAAGATACATTGAGATACTTTTCAGTGGAACAATAAAGGAACAGACGGATAAAAGTATTTAAAACTGAGCAATACAAGACAGAGTATAGGTCATCCAGCTTAGCTGGAACAGGGATAACTCGAACTTCTGCTCAGCTCGAACCTCTTAAAATGTCTCATCAACAGGTTCTTCTAGAATTGACGTCTAACTCGATCTTTCACCTTACTCGAACTTTTAGAGCTTCCCTTGAGGATTCGAGCTAAGCGGGATGACCTGTATTGAAATAGCATAGCTTTAAGCCGCATAAAATTTGAAACCATCATGATATCAAAAAGAACTGGAATCACCCATAGTTTATGATGTTTATGAAATAGAAACGAGAGTTTGAGGTTTGAAGCTCCTGATGTATTGTTGGTATTGTACTGACTGGACCCACCGATACTGTTAAGAATGCACCGAAATACTCAGCACGAGATCCGCAATTAACTTAATTTACAAAGTGTTTGTATCTATCAAATAAACAGTATGTAAACTTTACAGACTTCATTAGTGCCCTTTTTTAAGCTTTTAGTATGGCTGTGGAACCAAAGGGTTGTGACAATGGAAATAGATGTCACAAATGGTGGAGAACTTCGTTAGGAAATATCATTACAAACTTCCCAAAAAGGAAGTTTAGATTTTTGCTCCGTAAACGTAACGTTGGCTAGCTGTATTTTTAGACAGGACGTTTCAATGAACGTTAAATTGTCAATTCTTATGTTCAATTGCAATGTCACTCCCTTGAATACAAATACGTTTACGGATACGTTTCAATCATCTAAAACTCTATCAACTCAACAAGCCTCTCTCTGTCCTTTCACACTGTGTGTTACGATGGAGCCTATTGGTTAGTTTCTAAGGCGCAGCTAATATAGAAATCTTGAAATAGTCCCAAAACATATGACTCCAAAAAGACAGACGGCACACAGCCGGATAGATTAAGAAATAAAAGGGGTACAGGCAACCAGACAGACAGACAGACAGATGGACAGGACTGACAAGAACACGTGACGGAGCCTTGTGTAGAAAAACGATACACGGACAGACAGACAGGCAGGCAGACAGACAGACAGACAGACAGACAAGCAGACAAGGAAACGTGACAGACAGGACAAGGATACGTGACAGATACGGATACGTGACAGACAAGGATACGTGACAGACAAGGATACGTGACAGATACGTGACAGACACCATTATCACCCAACATGTGAAAAAGTATCATTGATTGTGAGAGGCTGCAGTGCGAAGAGATGCAGAACATTTACGTCTCGGTGGGGTGAGGGGAGAATA
>JBCAUI010133760.1:0-18249 GCA_038406195.1 Haplosyllis anthogorgicola
TTGGCAGCCATCTTGCCTTCCATGGGAGTGTGGTCACATGGTACAAAAATGTCCTGCACTGAATATCTGGGTCAAAAAAGCCGAAAACCAGCATCTGGGCTGTGAAACAGAGACAGAAACCAAGTCATGACTGAGACAATGACTGAGCTTCGTTTACTCCTCATTAAAATCAACTGTTCTTTTTATTGCTCTTCGTGTTTGTAAGAAACACAAGTATAATTGTACGTCTCATGAGACAGACATACTACTCCCACATAACGCCGCAATTGGCATATATCTAACAATGACTTGGTGTTTCAGTACTTTCCAACTGTAACCGACATCCTAAAACAATCCAGAACACTGTTTGTGCAGTGTTGACGCTGTGGTGCAATGGAATGTGCATCCTGTTTAAATAATAGATCTACCACAAATTTAAAATTTGCAATAAAGAAGAGAATTCGCAATAAAGAAGAGAAAGTTTTAGTTTTCTACAATAGTTCTGTTTTGCATGCTTGTTAGTAATTTAGGACCATTAACTCAATCCACCCACTGGAATGGACCTCTTTCCCACAATAAATCATCATTTAGGCTATGTTTACATTCTCATTTTATCAACTTTTCAATCTATTGTAACATAGAGAATTGGGCTTTCCAATTGAGAAACATTTAGACATGTAAAATAAAATCATTTGCTGCAATATCTAGAACCTTGTAAGTAGACTGCTTGTGTTTTGCATTTCAGCATAATCACTCTGTGTAAAAACGTTCAATCGGTCGATCTCTACTGTTTCACTGATTACACGTAGTTGTAACTTCTTGTACTGTTTATTAAACGTGTTGATGCATCCAGCAAGGACCAAGGACAACATTTGTTATAATCAAGGTTTTTCTTAATTAATTTTTGTTTGCCTAACAAAGCCAATTAACCTAATTCGCCTAATTAGGCAAGAGATTTAGGTAAATTGGGCTAATAAGGCAATATTTTTTTCGCAACTACTCTTGAAATTGTAACCATTTTGCACCATTTGTTCACACTGACTTCAAGTTAACGTCAGACAGGTTTGAAGGTAGATTCTGCGTTGTTTCCGACTTCGTTGAACTCTGCGCAAGACGTTAGGTTGATAGGGAAACGGATTGGTTCCAAACGGGAAATCCAGTGACTCCAAAGCGCCAGCGGAAAGTGGGTGCAGGAATACAACTAGAAATACATCATGCAACACACAAAGGAAACTTTTGGGCCCTTAACTTCGGCGTTACTCTATCATTCAGTAGGGTACAAGGTGTGTTATCAAGTACGATTTTGCGGCTAAAATTGCGTGATGGTTTGCTGAGCTGCAGTACTAAAATATAGGTATAGGTGTATGGCAAGAAATGCGATGCATACTTCGTGCCCTACTTTCACTCAATGTTTTTCTGAAATAGGTTGCCTGCCTTATTAACGCAAGCAAATTTTCCTAATTAGGCAGGCGAATTCCACAACAATTATTGGTAGAATAACAGTTGTCAGTGCCTGAAAATGACGAGTTTTAGTAGTGGAAATTGGAAAGTTAGGCTAGTCTTGCGTTTCTCAAAGGGAATAAAATTAAACGCACGTGTTGTGTTACCATGTATTTGGATGTGTAACGTATTTCTATGGGATTCGTATGAATCCTGGTAACAGCCTTTGTCATAACGCTTTGGGGGAAAATTTGATATTTCATGTTCACTTATGGTAATAATATTCCAAGAGACCAGGGAAGGCTATCATAAAAAGAAACCCCAAGATCACTGTGCCACAATACAATGATTGATGCTTCAAGCCAGACTAGTTTCTATGTCACTTGCACCTTCTTTGAATACCCTGTGAGTTTTTCTTCACTGCAGTAATTTGATGTTATTGGGCGATTTGTAGTAAGAAGCTGTAGAATGAATCTCTACAAATTGACAGGCATAAGAATAAGGAATTCCTGTGCTCTACCAACCTTTTCTGCATCGTCTCGTGGTAGGATGTAATGGTGTTATTTTCCCTACAACAAGGTTGTCTACTCTAATGTACTATGTGATGTAAAAATTATTCACACAGAAGTGCTCTTCTCAAGTGAAAAAGGAAACCCAGCTCGGATCTTTAATTATTTCATAGAAAAACCCTCTCGTAAACGCAAGGAGTAAAATATCGTAATTAGCACTATAGTTGTCTCTGTTGTCTGCCGAGTTTTATGCGTCGGTACATTTTCTCAGAACTTCTTTGAACCTATTGTTTTCTGTGAAAATATGGCGAACAAATGTTGTAAAATCTTGTCGACGTTCGTCTTAATTACTTTGCAGATTGTTGGTCCCAGATCTGAGCCAGATAGCTTGGAATTTGTCGCATCTAAAGGAGGGCACGGGACCCTCAACATTTCATTTCGTGAAGTTTTCCAGAGATACTGGTCAGTTACGTGAACAGCTCTTCTTAGAAAACGAAACGAAGCCAGAGAAATGCTGGCTTATTTCTGACCTACGTACAAAGTGTCAGTAACTAGATCGCTAAGTTACAAGTAGCTGGATGGAACAATAAGATAACATATGGCATGTTTGCCTAATGAGTACATTAGCAGACAGCTTCAGAGTCAATCCTTTTTGCTGTATTTGTGAGTGAATTGTTCCGTCTGAAGCTGTGAACGGAATAACCGCAATTCAGTCCGAAGAGCAAAGAGACGAATCGTTTTAACTCCGGTTCACTCGAGTGTCATAATAAGGAAAAACATTCATTTTTGGTGAATCGTGTAGTGATTTGGCTTTTTATTCCAAAAAAAATCTACGAAATGTCCATATCCAAATGGTAATTGTTGATTGCTTTGGATATAAAGAAAATCACTTATTTGTCAAAGTTTAATATCCACAAAAATAAACATAGCAGCAAGTGACTTCCATATTGTCTTCTTCAAATGAAGTGTGACCACATGCTAGACACAGTCCAATAGCCAACAATATAAAATGGGCCAAAGGTGACAACCCCTATATTGCTATCAGTACAATGCTTAGCAGGGTCAAGGTGTTTCTTCATTACCAATTTTCTTTGTTTACACTGCCATTTTTATTTCAGTTGGAAATAAACATTTGGATTTTATGACTATCTGGTACTATTTGCAATTGAACTAAATAGGAACATAAACACAGTAAAATTAAAGTAGTCAGTTTGCAGTGGATTTGGAATATCTGATACTGTAAATATGCTAGATTTAGTAATTGTAGAAAAAGGGGTGTATTTTGACAATATCGTGGACAAGGTAGTCTTAAATATATCAACAAACAAATTAGGAAATATGTACAAACTTAAATATATGAATATTAGACAAAGTTCAATCAGTGTACTATTCACCTTAAGGAAATAGTTTACGTCGTGATGTCTTCACATAAATATTATGATAAATTGTTTAGATGCCTCAAGGGTCCATTTAAAACTGAAATAGGCCGTTTACTAACCTCTCACGTTACTGGTACATTGCGAAGTACAGATTTCCGTGGACCACGCACTATAAAGGTTCAAATTTGGCAAACAAGATGCATCATGGGAAGGTTGGTGAGCACTGGCATGACCTGTCAGGTTTGTCACTGACTGTAGGCTGCATTGATGTAGAAAGCAGAAATATCTCATCTGGCTTACACCCCTCCCTCCAACAAAATGTCCATGACATACATATTTTCAAGGTTTTGCTCAATTCACTTGTCACGTGATCAAGCTAATCTACCAAATTTGCCTCACCTATCAGACATATGCACTGTCTGATTTTCAGACTGATTTCGATGTTAAAACCATTTTCAATTTACATAACCTACATTTATCGGGTTTAAATTCATTCCACTTACTGAAAATGATCCATATTATTTTTGGAAAATTTTCTTAAACTCCAGATTTATTAGATTTTTAGTAACGTTACTGATCAGTTTGCGTTAGATTTGATCGCAATTGAAATGTAATGGTGTGAGCACATTTCAATTGCGAATTTCAATAACACAGCGTGAAACTCAATTGTTGTGGGACGTTAAAAATTTATAGCAATTTGATGATCTGCTCAAAACTTTGTCAGAATAGAGCGAATTGATAGTTTAAGTAAATGAAATTTATTCTAAACAAACCTCTAATGTTTCACTTGACACAACTGTTACTCCTTGCTACTTTTGTGCACTAAAAGACAGAAACTGTAAATAATTGAATACTCTACTGTATTTGTACTGATTTTATTATCTCCATTGGACATAAAGAGAAAATTGCTCAGGGCATATCTCACTTTGTGACAATCATACACCGTTCATCACAACATAGTAATGATTGAATAGTCCCCAGTGTCTATTATAAAGGAGAGCCTGAAGATTTCAGAACAGTTGTGAGAACAGTTCAGCAGATATGATCCTTTTTCGGTGAAAGGATAAACTATTTAATGAAAAATGTATACCAAAGAGAACGCAATGATCAAAGCCTGCATGTACTGGAAATGATGACTTCACAAAATATTTCATGTCATGTTTTGATCTCTTTAATCACTTGATGTTGACATAATTTTCCAAATGCAAAAGTGCTCAGATTTACATTTAGTTTTACTCTTTCTCCTCTTGGACATTTTTTTAAAATTTTTTACTCGCATAAAGTTATCAGTAACGATTTACGAGTTTCTTCTTTCTTGTCAGTTTTTTTCGAGACTTATTGGACTGTTGTTCTAAGTGCGGTATGCGAATATTTGGTTACGAACGACATGCAGCAGCACCAAAGAGCGAAATCCTATTAATTTTAAAATAATTGCATTTGATTTCGTGTTACTGCGGGTTAATCGCGCAAAGTAAAAATGTTCCCGAATTAATAGTCCTTATGAGCTGTTGGTCCCTTTCTTGGCATTTATGCTTTCTCGAGTTTCAAGTCATATGAGACAGTTTCAGTGTTAACATTTTGTAAATTAATTGAAGAAAACCGTTATGATTTGCCTTAATTTCATTAAATTTTAATTTAGTTTCATTTGCAAATCCAATTATTTAAGATGGATGTGCCAATTTTAGTTCGTAATTAATACAGTGTTTCGGGTGTAACGAAGTTGGGAAAGATGAGGAGAAAAACGTTTGTTGACATTCTGGGGTTTTTTTTCTAATTATTTATCCCGCTAAATTAGGCAGATTTGGTAGAGGGTTTATACTATCATTAGTAAAATAACTGATAGTGGTCAGTGACTAATTTCAGCTCAGGACTCAGTCCTCTTCAAGTTATTATTTTTGATCATGGTTAAAACTAGTCTAAATTTCCCTGCCTACTCTGCCAAATCTGCCTAATGTGCTTAAGTAGACGAAACAAATAGGAAAAACCCTATTAGATTTTTTATCAAATTATGGTTGGATAAAATATGTACCATACGGAAAATCAGGGGTATGGGGTATAAGAATACAAAATACAGTCAAGGGTTTTTTTTCTAAATTACTTTGTTGGCCTAATTGGGCAAATTTGCCTAATATTTTTGCCTAATTAGACTAATGTTCCTAAATTTCTTGCCTAATTAAGGAAGTTTGCACAACAATTTCGAACAGAAATGAAAAACGAAGTAAAGATTGGGCCACAAATATGATAAATATAAATTATATAGATTCATTCACAGTATTTTCACGACAGTAAATTTATCCCGCAACAAAATCTCTCAAGTTGCATGGAAGTTCAGCTTCACCTGAATGCTAAAAGCATTGTCATCACAATATTTTTCTCGGATCTTTCAAGATTCCAATGGCAAGTTGACCATTTTAGTTTTCTTTTTGCAACTATCAACTTTACCATCAACAGTCATTCCGAAAAATACTGACACGTCATATTCTGGAAAATATGTCAATTTGCGAACATTTCTGGAACAAAAATAGCACACTGTGATTTGGAAGTACGGTGAAACTAATCTTGGACGAACCGTCTTTTGGGCCAATTGAAAGCAATTGAACTATTTTCTGATCACCAAATTTTTCGTGTCCATAAATACATACGCGGTTGCCGTTTTTTCACTGATATTTTAAGCTACGTATTTTGCTAGTATGTAAGTATGTAATTAAAACTGTCAATAACAACAAACAAGAGTCTAAATAAATTTATAGTAAATGTACAAATTTTATTGAACAGAAAATAGAATAAAATCTTACATCGTATAAAACGTGAAAATTGCATAGACGGTAGAGTCTTGTTCCCGAGCAGATATTTTATTGCAACAAGCCGTCATTTTTTGTTTATTTACATCTTCGTAAGGATTCGTTGTGCTTTTTTGGATTAGTGATGCTAAAAGGACTCTCTCGCTAAAAGTGTGGTATGTTGCTCAATAAAAGATCCTACCCTATACTTAACAGAGTTTAGCAAAAATACAAACAACAAAATGCAGCAACTGTACATAGACTGTAAATACTTAACAAAAAATATATCTTGCCCTTTGCTACAATTTGGTGTATAACGTCAATGGATACAAGGAAATATGCATAGAGATGTTATGGAACAGGTTTTTGACAAGGAAATATGCATAGAAAAATGTTTCAAAAACTTGTAAACGTTTCAAAAATGAAAAATGGGACTGTGTCTTTTACCTTGTTAACGATTATGCGGACTTTGTATGCGGATTTTTCGTTAGCATATGAAACAACACACATTCGACAATAATTACCACATAGCCATATGACGATTTAAACAATTGTACATTTCTTGACCACAATCACATGTATACTGACTATAAATTATAAACATATATAAATTAAAGAATTTGTAAACACGTATACACATACTATGATACACTAAAACACATGCTTATATTTATAAACATTTGCTTAAGATTAATCTAAGCTAATGGTGATTGTGAAATTGAGATGAATTTGTAACAATAAGGACGCACTATGAAAGATATTCATTAGTAACTCACTAGACCTTAAAAGTACATTTCGTTACAGAGCTGATGTTATTCACTAGACTAATTTTCTTACTAAACACTAGTGTGGAGGGTCGGCGACGCAATCATCACACATTAATGCTGGGTTAAGTCGCACACATACTTAAGCGATAATGGTTATGATACTGTTGATATTGTTCCGGTAGATGTAGACATTGTCTCGTCTATATCTAAGTCGTCGAGGCCGTCATTGTCCACTCCGGATGAGGCGGCCTCTATGCTCGCCTTGTAAGGTCCCATCTTTGAGCGTACTGACTGGAAGCCGCTGCCGAAATTGCCCCACGGGTGTGAGTCCCATTTCTTTTCCTGCGTTTTCTTATCCTTTCGCCTTCGCACCTGCAGTTAAAATGCATGGAAATAGATATTAATCTACAAATGCACAACATATGGATAACACAGTTGCAGATCAAGAAAATCCCATTAATTTCGACAAATTTACAATTCAACATAACTACGTTGAATTCTGTTGTTTCTAAGCACTCGAAAACTGATTTTGATTAAGCTATTACCGTAAAACATGTCGCTTACTAAGTTATTTGGAAAGAAAAAGTAGTCTGGGTGATATCTTACCTGGCGAACTGTAAGGACGATGGTCACAACCAGTAGGGTGGCTATAATAGCAGATAGAACGGCAGCAAGAGCAACTGAAGACGTCGACCATCCCGCTGATGCACTGGCGGTACCCGCGGCGGGAAGCGGTCCTCCCGCTAACCTTGCGCTGACACCTCCGCTCGACGCAACTACAATGAATGAGCGGTGTTATCGGTAAAACTATTTTAAAACGACATAAAAGTCACTTGGCAGTATTACACCAAAAATATTTTGCTTCGGGTAGATGTATTGAACACCGTTTCATGAGAATAATAATTTTACTGTTAAGACATTTCGAAAGCCAGTTTCAACCTGTACACAACCGGTAAAATGCGTCAGGTAAAAGTTAGCTTTGTTAACTGATAACTTACATTCAGAACTGATACAGTAATAGTTTCCGTATGTGTTGACGCAGAGTCGTCCGGCAGCACAAGGGAATTGATTGCTACATTCGTTGATATCTTCGCACGTGATGCCATCTGACGAGAGACTAAATCCAGGTCGACAGCGACAGTAGAATGATCCGTCCGTGTTGACGCACTCGTGTTGGCAACCTCCATTATTGTCTGTACACTCGTTCACATCTACAAAGTAATGAGATGTAATAAAACAGTTGTTAATCAAGTTTCAGTCGAAATGAGTTCTCAAATCGTCCTCTGCTATGATCTGAAGATTGTCAGTGAATCCGTAAATACCTAGCGGAAGGTCATCAAGCTCAAAATGGGTTACTAAGTGGGCCCAGAAATGGTTTCTCGTTGGTCCCAGAGCGGGAAGTGCAACAGTTGTCGCCAAATAATTTAAAGAAAAAATTCTAATTTAAAGTTTTAGTTTCATGTGACCTCAGGTAAGATTGAACTTACTTTCTGGTACCAGTGACGTGTAATTTTAATAGAAGTAAGGGTGCGCATTTATTTTATTTCTATGTACTCACCAGTACATTGTGTTCCATTCATAGTCCTGTAGTAGCATGCCTCCTCCCTGCAGAAACACTGGTAACCGAACATTGTGTGTTTACAGTAGAGGTCTCCTAGTGTGGAGTGTAAGCAGAGCTGATCACTCACAGCCTGTCTGGAGTTACGCATTTGGTCAATGAAAGATGAGTAGAAGTAGTTGGTGTCGAGGATCTGTGGTACAGACGAAATGAGGCGCAGTTGGTTCTGATCGGCGTTCAGAGTTCCGACGGCGAGAATATGGATTCCAGCTAAGCGTGCACGGATTGCCTCCTGTATCATGACAACCTGAAATGGATATTTACATCCAATTAACGTTCAATTTGTAAACTAAGTCCGTTTGATCGTTTTTGAATTAAATTGAACTGGACAATAAAATGAAATTAATTGGTCACTAATCTTTGAATAATATATTCTGATTTATTTTTCCTCCTAGTGAACCTTTTTCTAAGAATTGCCGAAGACTTCCCATCAAAAGCAAAACGTTCAAAATTTATAAGAATTTCAAGAGCTGTATTTGTTCTTGTAATAAGATGTTCCCCTTGGATCAGGACAATCAGCCAAAAACATTTCTTATGGTACGTGTACATGCAGGACTTGCCGGGACCACCAAGTTACAACAATACTCAAAATATTCCAAAGCAAAACTATTTATTGAAACAAGATGGGTGAAGTTTTGTTTACTTGAGTTTTGATATGTGATAATTTACCTCATTGTTGTCTCTGTTTGCTAAAATTACAATAGCTACGTTGTTGACTGTTGGTCGATCACCTCGTCCGGTCTGATATTGTTCATCAACCAGGTTTCTCATTCCACTTGCCACGTCAACGAAGAAGTTATTGGATAGAGACAGAGCATAAATCGCGTTGCGGATCTAAAATTCAATTTGAAATAATAAATAAAACACCAGATCAATAAATTTCTGTCGATTTTATCTCAATAGAATTTCAATAACCCAACATGAAATTCTATCGCTGATGGACGTTAAACATTTGATAGTAATTTGATGATCGTGAGTGTGTAGAAGTCTAAATGTTCAACACTTAAAATGTACAATACAAAGCTTCATAATCTACAAGGACGGTTACATTTCAGCTTTTGCGAAGAAATTTCGTAAAACGAACCTGATCTCTGGTTGTGTAGGTATTGAGGTAAAATCTGTTGGTGGCAATGTCTGATATGGTCACTAGACCAACACGAGCATTGGCCGGGCTGATCGGCAGGTTGTCCACGATGTCCACCATGAACTGGCGTATAATGTCCCAGTTCTGTGAACCTTGCCCGATGGAGCTGGAGGTGTCGACAACAAACGTCAAGTCAACCTGGGCCTCATTACATCTTGCTCCTATTGGAATAAAAATCAGCATTTATTCATTTATGAACTAGCAGACATTACACTGTAACATTGATATGTGCCTTTATGAGACTCAGAAGTGCACCGGCCTACATGGGATAAAGATCTAAATCGAGGGATACCTCAAACCAGGGTTGAGCAAGTTCTCAAATTAATTCCTGGCTTGAGAGCAAAATATAAACGCAAGAAGTGTTAAATAGTTCATATACAATTATCTCAAAAGAGAAAGAACTTACATATAAGTGACGAAATCTTTCAACTTACCGACATCAACAGCTCCACAGGTCTGCTCGGTCAATGTACCAACAAGCGCGTCCAGATCCGTGAACTCAGGAGCCAGGAAGTAGTTCTGACCCAAAATCTGGGGCGATGATGACATCTGTCGGAGTTCATTCTCATCTACGTCATTTGTGATTCCAATAGAGTACATCCTGATGCCGAGTGATTGAGCACGAACGGCATTGGTGATTGTGTTCTGGGGAAGAACATTGGAACGTCCGTCGGTGATGACGATGCCGATGTTCTGAACCTGGGGTCGATCACCTCGGCCCTGCACGAACTGCTGGTCTGTCATGAAATTCAGAGCTTCCGCCGTGTTCGTAGTTCCTCCTTCGTATCTAGATACGTAATATATGAGATAACAATTTTGTACCATTTACCTTGCAGACATTTAAATTCAAGTGAAAATGATTCACATCTACGCGGTCGTTCCATCAGTGGTAAGTTCCGTCCTTAAATGTGTGTGAAGGAAGGTAGGATACAACTCAGTCATGTTTGTAATATAAGTTTCTGCCGTAAGTAAAATTAGTTTTCGGGTTTTCCGATATGGATGTAAAATGCTGAACAGAGGAAGTGATGAAGACAAATGCATGCAAACAATCACGAATGACAAAACTTTTCGAAAAACACTTGACACTCATACCTGGAGTTGATGATTCTGTTGATGATTGAAGCCTTGCCATAATCCGTGTTGAGGAAAAACTCGTTCCTGGCGTTGTTAGAGAACACGACCATGCCAACTCGAACTCCGTTCTCACCGATCGGTAAAGCGGAGACTATGTCCGAGACGAAGGTAAGAAGAATGTCCCAGTTCCCGAAGCCCTTGTCCCTGATGGATCCGGAGCTGTCCACCACGAACACTATGTCAGCCGTTGCTTGACTGCATGTTGGAGCACCTGGAGAGAGGGGGATGCGGAATACGTTAATGAGAATAACAGTCATTATCAAACAAGACCTTCTGAGTATCTTTTCAAAGTTGGGGTATATGTGAACAGTACTAATGTAATCAGATCTCAATTCATATCAGACTGACGTTTAAAAAACAAGCGAAAGTTCAGAAATGTAGCAATTTTGTATGTATAACTGGAGGTGTAATGTTGAAAATCATGTACAAACAAAAAGTGGCTAACACATTCATTGAAAGCATAAACAGATGTGAGCTTGACCCCTAAGTTTAGTGTATCAGATACCATGGACCAGAAATGATTACTTACCACTACACTGATAACTGACTTGCACACTTCTGTAACCTTTGCGGCACGCACAGAAATAGGAATCGTAGGTGTCCACGCAATCCTGTTCGCAATCACCGTTATTGTAATAACACTCGTTGACCGTACCACATCCTGCACTAATAGCAGCGCCAGCCGCACCAGGAGCTCCGGGCGGTCCCTGGGGTCCAGGTAGACCATTGGTACCTGGTGGTCCCGGGGGACCTTGGAAGCCTAAAATTTAACAATTCATTTTAGTTTCAATTTAGCTTCATTTTATGTTCTTGATAAACTTTATGCTCTAAAGTTGCCTCAGCCATGGAATTTGCATGCATGTAAGAGAATACTTTATACATTTCTGGAAGGAAACGTTGTGTAAATCCAGAGAAATACAATACCATTAGGTCCTCGTGCTCCGTTTAAGCCTGGTTGACCTGGTGGGCCAGGTGGTCCGGTGATGCTTAATCCTGGAGGGCCAGGTGGACCATTGCCACCGGGTAGACCCTGGAAGCCTCGGTCGCCAGAAGGACCTCGTGGCCCCTGCTCACCATTTGGTCCTGGTAAACCTTGAGGTCCTGGAGCTCCTGATCTGCCTTGTGGGCCTTGGGGACCTGAAATCACACAAATATTTAGTTCAAACCTTACACAGAAAATATATGACTTAGATATGAAAATATGTCGACAAAAAAGCAGGGGGCAAAAGAATAATTGTGACTAACCGGGAAGTCCTATGCCGGGAGGACCAATTGGACCTTGGGAACCTCTGTCACCTCGAACTCCTGGAATACCATTGGCTCCAGATCGACCTGGTTGACCGGGTTGACCGGGAAGACCTTGTATGCCAGGCAGACCTGTTCGACCGGTGGCTCCGGATAAACCAGTAAGACCGCGTGCACCGGTAGAACCAGTGAGACCAGTTGGTCCAGGGAGACCCGTTGAACCAGTTCTTCCGGGTCTGCCATCAAATCCAGTAGCACCAGTCTGACCACGTGCTCCATTTGGTCCTGTGAGACCCGGACGTCCTTGCGAACCAGGTAGGCCATCATTACCTCGGGGCCCTTGAGGTCCAAGCTGACCTTGAAAGCCTCTTGGACCAGGTTGACCAGTTGCGCCTGAACACAAAAGTTAACAATGAAATACATGAAGGCGATTGTCTGGTGAATGTTAAACGATAATAATTAATGCTTTTATTGTTGTGGGATGACGTTAATGATCATTACCAGAAGCTCCTCGTGGTCCTTGAAATCCTTGTGGACCCGGCAAACCTTGTAATCCTTGTGGACCCCTCTGTCCAGGACTTCCTGTATTACCGGGTGCTCCTTGCGTACCTCGTTGACCTTGAAACCCTCGTGGACCAGTAGAACCCGGTTGTCCAGGTGGACCAATCCTACCGGTAGCACCTAGAAAGATCAAACCAATTTCGAGACACATGAAATTCTGTTACCAGTATTTCTGATTTGCGGCTAATGGGGATTAATGATTTAGATGCAGTTGTCCTGCTTACGATCTGAACCTTGTATAGTAGAAAACTGCCGAGTTAAAATTTAAATTGATAAAATAATAAAATTTTAATGTCACGATCCTCATGAACATGTATACTTTTAAAGCACTCACTCACTGATGTCAATTATTACCTGATCTTCCAATTTGACCGGGTGGACCTTGGAAACCTTGTGGCCCGGGTAGACCTTGTTGACCTGGTTGTCCCGTAGCTCCAGTTTTTCCCGCGTTTCCAGGAAATCCTTGAACACCAGGTGCACCCTGGCTGCCTGGTGGACCTTGAAAACCTCGTGGACCTTCACGACCAGTTGCTCCTGATGCACCCCTTGGGCCTACTGGACCAAGAGGCCCTTGCAAACCTGTGCCGCCTCTGGGTCCAGGGAAACCTTGAATACCTTGTTGACCTGGTTGACCAGGAGCACCCTGTGCACCAGGTGGCCCGCCGATACCTGGGACACCTACAATAGCACATCAAAAGTAACATGTAATTCGGCACAACTATGGAAGATACCTTACATCAAGAATATTAAGTAACATAATAATTATATTTGAGCATTCTAGTTTTAACCTTATCCTCATTCTTTATTTTTCTTTCCTCAGAGCAGAACTCAGTAAGGCACTGTAGACTTGGCATAAAATACATCTCTAATTTTGAACATATAAATTTATTGCCAAAAAGGCTGAGGTGGGGATAGGGATGTATTGTTATTGAAAAAACTCCGTGCAGATTAGGAATGAATGTTGACGGTAGGAAGAATTAGAAGACCAAGGGATATTATCATATTGCAAGTTAAGGGCTAGTATGGAAAATATTGAAGACGTGGGTGTTGTGGCATGGATAAACAGAATAATCACGTCACAATGTTTCAATTGAATAGACCAAGCGTTGTACAACTGAATTCTCGTTTATCACCTTCTAATATGGTTACACATTTATTTCGTGTATATTATTACACTACCTGTTGCTCCACTGGGACCACGAAAACCTTGTGCACCAGGAAGGCCTTGGAAACCTTGTTGACCTGGAGGACCCGCTGGACCAATAGGACCTGGTGCTCCACTAAAACCTTGGGGTCCAGGTGGACCTTGGAATCCAGTGTTTCCGGTAGGGCCTGGAGGACCTTGGAAACCTTGAGGACCTGTAACGAAGCAAAATATAAATGTACCCGAACCACAGTTAAAGCTGTCGTTCTCATTGTATTTGTTTTTGTTTTCGTCCTTTACCTTTTTTATTTATTTTGATAACGTTAGTTTCATTTACAGTCGCTGAACACAGAAACAAAGACTTACCTGGTAAACCAGTTGCTCCAGGGACTCCTTGGAATCCAGTAGATCCAGTGTTTCCACTTGAACCTGGCGGACCCTGTAGACCCGGTGATCCTTGAGGACCAAATGGTCCAGTTGCTCCGGTATTACCTCTTGGGCCTGGTTGACCTAAAGATCCTGGGAAACCTTGTAACCCAGTAGCTCCCTGTGGACCAACAGGTCCTCGTGGGCCAAATGGGCCAGGGATACCGGTTGCTCCGCTTCGACCGGTGCTACCTGTAAAACCTCTAGATCCTGGAAGTCCTGTTGGACCTTGTGGACCTTGAAGACCTTGTGGACCTCTGGAACCTAAAATAAAAACAAAGAATAGAATATAGATAAAAGAATATTTAGATTATGATTTTTATAAGGCGACTTGATACATAAGTATCGTATATATGACATGAAGTTGTATACATCACGCATATCACACAAGAATTAAAAAATTATACTAACCAGGAGGTCCTTGGCTACCCTGTGGTCCTGGAGGGCCACCAAAACCTCTGGGTCCAGTTGAACCAGTATTTCCTGGCCTTCCAATGGGTCCGATTGGACCAGGTGCTCCAGTGCGACCAAATCCAGGTGCTCCAGGTAGACCAATAGGACCTTGTGGTCCTGGATTCCCCTGTGGTCCAACTCTACCTGTCAATCCAGTCGACCCAACTGGTCCAGGAGGACCAACTCGTCCAGGTTGACCAGGGAAACCTTGGGAATAGTAAATTATGTAACAAATATTAATAATCATTACACACTTTCACAACATAGCCAAGTTTGATAATATTGTGAACTAATTTCCGTTTTAAGGTTAATTCCTGCAATACTAGGCACTTACATTATGGAAAACAATAAGTTGAGAATTGTTCACTTCATTTACCTTGTAGACCCGTTGATCCTGTATCTCCTCGAGGTCCTTGAAGACCAGGGTTTCCAACACGACCTGGCAAACCAGTAGATCCAGTTGGACCAAGTGGACCACGCGACCCAGTAGCTCCCGTTAAACCAGTGGGTCCAGTTGCCCCTGTAGATCCAGATCGTCCTGGGAAACCTTGCAGTCCAGTACCACCGGTATTTCCATTGGGGCCCGGCAGACCTTGAGCGCCAGGTGCACCTTGTGGACCAAAAGGTCCGGGAAGACCTTGAATACCTTGTGGACCTGTAGCACCTTGAGGTCCTATTTGTCCTGGACCGCCTGGCAGCCCTTGTAAACCTTGTGGACCAATGGAACCCCGAAGTCCGGTAGCACCAGGTTGACCAGGAAGCCCCTGATTACCGGGCAATCCTTGGTTTCCTGGTGGACCAAGCGGTCCCATGGGGCCTTGGGGTCCAGGTGGACCTTGCGCACCAGGAGTTCCTGGGCGACCGTCACTTCCAGTAGCACCTAATTACAGAGAGTAAGATAGACGCATAAAATAAACAGTCCAAACAAAACATGCGTTAGGGAATGTATATTAAAGGGAACTTAATCTTTGAGGGAGTTTATACAGTCAGTAGCAAAGCACAGATTCTCACCGCTGTTTCCTCTTTGACCAATAGATCCAGGAGGTCCATTTGGTCCAGGTGGACCCTGGAATCCTTGCTGACCCTGTGGTCCGGGAGGACCAATTGGACCTTGCGAACCTGGAGCACCAGTCGGTCCACGTGCACCCTGGAATCCTGGTTGTCCCTGTAATCCAGTAGAACCAGGTGGCCCGATGAGGCCTGGTGCACCTTGTGGTCCAGTTCGACCTGGTGAACCTTGAGGACCCTGTGGGCCGAAAGCACCGGTTGAACCTCTTGGGCCAGGTTGACCGCTGGGACCTGGAAATCCAACACCTGGTTCACCGCGGTCTCCTGTGAAACAAAAATATAAAGTGTACTTTTTCAATTGTTGTAAACTATATTTTTCACTTCTTTTTCACACTGTTAAAATGCAACTGTAATTAAATTATCAGAGTTTAAAAATTTACCCTTTTGTCCCACGGGCCCTTGTAGTCCGGGATTTCCATTTTGTCCTGGTGGTCCTGGTTGGCCCGGTTGTCCATTATTACCAGGAGCACCTGCCAAACCTGTTGCTCCTCTATCTCCGGGTAAACCGGGTTGTCCATTAAGTCCCGCGGGACCTCGGGGACCGGTGGATCCAGGTTGACCAGGTTGACCAGGTATTCCATTGGGACCAGGTAGACCTTGTGGACCTGGAGGACCCTGTGGTCCAGGTATAGCTGTGTAAGATAAATCAGTATAAAGTTTATTATTCCACTGTTTATCCTGGTAACATGTTTTTTCGTAACAAGTTATGTGTAGAAATTGGTCCATTTTATGGAAAGTATAGTTTACTGAGTTCTTTAGAAACAAACACTATTTTACCACTAATGACAAAGGGATCTAACGTGTAGTTTAAATTCAATTTCATACCTGGTGTAGGAGCAATGTATGTGCATATTCCAGTTCCAAACGTATCAACAATTCCTGCCAGATCACCGTAACTATTCGTTAGCCAATAGACGACATTCCTTCGCTGAGGTAGAGATGTGTATGTCTGTAGTTCGGACTCGAAGACCTGACTTGTAACACCAATAGCAAAGATGTAAGCGCCTTGTTCACTGCGTAGTAGTTCAGCCTCCTGCCGAGCCTGGGATGGATTGTTCGCCTGCCCATCCGTGATGAGAATTACAACATCTTGTACATTTGCACGGTCTCCCCTCTGTGTAAATTAAATAAAAATAAAGAGATCAATTATCAACGTCACAACTGTATCGTATTTCAAACAGTAACACAGTGATTTTTCTTCTTGCCTGCAGATGGTGGATCCAGGAGGAAACCCCGGGGCTCACCAAGCTACCCATGCCAAATATATTTGTGTCCCTGGTATTTTAGTCTTGTCCCCTTCATTTAGACCAGCTTTCTAGATTCGCTGCTGAGTTTACAAGTATTTAATCTTGGCACAAAAGCATGCGTATGTGCACTCACACACACCTAGTATGGCCGATAACCTTTCATAAATTGGGTTACAAGTTTTTGTCGGCAGTGACTTTCCAAAAGTTCTTGTCCATATTTTCATTAACTTTTATTTTTCCACTAAAGAGAAAATTCGCAACTTACAAAACTAGTGAGTAATTCATTCCTCGTCTGTCTGAAAGCTTCCGCCAGATTAGAACTGCCGCCCATGTAACGAACATTCAAAATGGCAGAAACCAGATCATTGATGTTGGTGTACTGATTCAGATAGAATGTACGTTCTACACCCTCTCCGTACGAAACAACAGCGACTCGGTTCAGATTCGTTCCAATATTCAGACGGCTGACCAGTTGAGAAACGAAATTCTTGACAAGTTCAAAGGAACTGGGGCCCACACTGGTTGAACTATCCAAAACAAAGACAATGTCGTAGATGGTATTTTGACAGGCTGCAAAGAAAGGAGAAATAAATAAAATACAGTGGTTTGAAATTATAAGTGATATCCATTTTATCTAAAATCATGGATCCCCAGATTTTAAAGAAAGTGACTTGAAATTTTGGCACGCATACACCAACCAATTTTAATCATTATATTATGTAAGGATTTCCAAGTTGTCTTGTGTGCATATTTTCAAAACCACATGCGTACATCTTAAATAGTGCCCCAGAATTAGATTTCTACCGATATGTCAAAGCTAGATTTAAAATGGTACCTGGCAGTAGTGGGGAATAGGTACAAATGGAGTTGGCGATGTTGTCCACTTGACCGTTTAGTGACTCGTAAGCCTGGATCAGCCAGTAGTTCTCGTTCCTCACGGCTGGAGAGTACACAACTTGCGACAGGAAGCTCTCCGATACGAAGTTGGAAATTCCCACCGAGTACATACGGATACCTGCACCAACAGCAGCCTGGGCCTCCTAAATTATAATAAATAATACTCTTCATTATTATTATTACTAGGTGGAACCCGTGCTTTGCACAGTTATGGCATGCCAGCATCTGCTCTGGGGGAATTACTTACAACTTAAATCCATAAATATCACCCATAAAATTAATGCATCCAAACTTTTAAGAGTAATATTTGATAAGTAGACATCATGGAGAGTTACTCTGCATGTATATTATGCATGTTTTGTGATACAAAGTGCATTATGAGACATATCTTAGAAAATGAGCTCAGAAATAGTCCAAAACAGGGTAAAATGCATCATAATTGAACAGGGCCTTTGCTG
>JBCAUI010133871.1:0-18247 GCA_038406195.1 Haplosyllis anthogorgicola
TAGATGTATAGATATAGGAAATTTTGTGCAATAAAGGTAAGTAAAATATTTTTTGAGATAAATAATGATGTAAAAAAGTGCTTTATTTTCCTGAAATTGTGCTTTATTTTCGAAAAAATGTGCTTTATTTTTGTGCTTTATTTTCCTCAAACCCGCTATGAGGACTGCATTTTGCATTTGAATACACTGGATCCAGGTGTAAAATTGGTACCAGTCCTATGTGGGAGGACAGACGAGCACCACGTTAAGCTGTAGTTGATCTCATCATCACAAGGTGACGGCTCACTTGAGGGATAACTCGCACCAAGGTTGGGTGAGCTCTCAGGAGGGTTCCTGGCTGAGAAGTTAAAGGTAAAAAACTGCAAAAGATGTACATTTGAAAAGACTAAAGAAACAGTGGAGGTCTGAATTATAACAATGTTTAACTACCAAATTTGGTAAAAAATACTTCAAATTTACATTAAGTATTTAAGGCACTGCGTGTGACAAAATGCCCATATTTGGGGCTGTAATTGTATTACATGCTGTAGTAATGGGATTATCTGTAATTGTATTACATGCTGTAGTAATGGGATTATCTGTTGTAATCCTCTGTAGTAGATCTCCAACCGGTTAACGGTTAACCAATTCATCGGTTATAACCAAGGTTAGATTATCCGTGGTAATCCTATGTACTAGGGCTCCAACTGGTTAACGGTCAATCGATTCATCGGTTAAAACCGAGGCTGGATTATCTGTGGTAATCCTATGTAGTAGGGCTCAAACTGGTTAACGGTTAATCGATTCATCGGTTAAAACTGAAGCTGGATAACAACAACAACAACAAAATTTTTGGAAGTATCATTTCATGATATAAGTTGCTTTGGAGCGTTAAAACATCTTGGCATAATTCCTTTTCAATCATTGTGCTAAATTTAAATTTGGTGTGTTGGAATCACGATGAACGTGCAGAACGTAAGATAAGATAAGATAAGCATGTGATGCAGGGCAAATCTAGCGGCGTCGGACATGTTGACGAGTTTCGTCATGGGTCGATTGAAAAAAATTCTAAATTTCATCGATATTTATCAACAGTTTGGCTTTTTAGGGAATAAAGTCAAATTATATATTTATATTTTTTTCCGATCGCCGCACTTTGAAAATCCTGCCAGTGCAATGTAATCCAAATGATTAAATTAAGTAAAAAAGGCCTTACTCCGCACCAGTTACCCCGGGACGAACAGACAGACTCATCACGCAACATTCTTAGGCCTTCTTTTTATTTAATTTTCCTTTGCATAACATTTTCCGCCGCATTTTTTGAGTTACATTTACCGCCGCACTCGGAAATCGAAATTTCAAAGAAAAAACCTTTAAATTGCAGCTCCAACATGTTGTATCTGTTACCTGGCAAATGTTGGTAGCCCATTTGTCAGTAACAAATTACACACCTGTACACCAGCCTTAGGCTTTGAAGGCTGGTATGAGGTGTCATGACTTCTCTGCCTTGGCAGACTGGTCTCCAAAGCAGACAATGTCATGCATCATTGCACTTGCACCCAATTTGCATTGTATGTATTTCTATTGGCTACACTCGTTTCGGCCTGGATTTTAATTAATAAGCAGTTCATAAAAATTGGTCTTCTCCGAAAATGAAACACAGAACACTGAGTATACTTCATGATTATTTGATATTTTGATATTTTTTACTTTTTATCCGAAAACAGATTTATGTGAAGCTTTGAAAATTTTCGACGCATTTAGTTTGAAATTGTTTGTTATTTAAGATTAATTTTTTACTTTGTGAGAAAGAAATTGGTTTTTTTTTCGTACATTGTGATAAAAAATCTTCTGTTACAATCAATCTTAGATTTCCCTAAACTAAGTTGTAATAGAAACTCTGCAGTAAACTTTGCAGAAGACGGTTTAAAATTAGATTGAGTCCAAATGAAAATCATGGTAAAATATGATAAAATGGTAATGTGTAGGGTGCCTTTGACCAGCTGAAAACAACTATACAATTTGCCTTGATACTGAACTTTTAATTCTTTGAATCTTACTTGAATACGACTTCTAAGTTGTGGTTTTATCTGTAGGATCTTTCCTGTATTTAATCTTGAGCTCTATCTGAATTCGATCTGAACTGCAAACACCAGCAGTAATGGGTACACTGGATGCAGAAAGTACTCTTGAAATCCGAAAGAGAAAGACAACATTGGAAATGTCAAGTGTTAATTCAATATCATCCGCAATGATTTTTAGCCACTTGACATTTCCAGTGTAAGACCTCTTTCAAAGGAGATGGTGTTATGTATTTACATCTAGCTTCGTGATGTGTGATGTGTTTTCTTAATTTTTCCTGTACATTGACTGCAGTTGTTTAAATCCAGTGGCGATGAGATAGGATCGTGTTTTAAGGTCACATAACTGAAAGATATACTTGTTTTCTTTTTAATTCATACATGTATGTATACACAGACAGACAGACAGACACAGACACAGACAGACAGACAGACACACACACACACACACACACACACACACACACACACACGCTCTCACTGGAATTTGTATAATTTTTTTATAATAATATCCTGTTCAGATATAAATCTTTAATACGCAGAGAAAAAGGAATAAAACTACCTTGTTTGGAACCTAAGTCTTTATTATGAAATTGAAACAAACGGTTTTACATAGCACCAAAGAAAAGTTCAGATAGAAATAATTGACAGCAGAAATGTTATGTAACAAAAAAGGGAACAGAAATAATTTTACAATCTAAAACAACTGCATAAATTACCGCATTACAGAAATACAAAATTATTTCCTCTTGTAAGATCTATTGTAATAAAGGTGCTGCTAATACAAAGAAAATAATAACATTGTATGTTAAATATATTCAAAAGTCTAAACCTAACAACAATTGAAAGGCGCCTTGTAATCGTGTTTGTCATGAGGGATGATTTGATGACAAGCTTTGCTTCTTACTCTTAGTCTTTTCAGGTATTCAGTCAAGAACTGTGACCTTTAGTCAGTAAGGTTCTGACATTTACCGAAACTGTTCGCACATTGACATTGCAAACGAGAAAGTACTGGCATCTACAGAACAAACTGATCTTTATTGTGCTTTTGCCACAGAGCGCATAGGTGACTGTGCACAAAATTCTCCGCTCTGAACTAATTAACGTAGAATCCAAAAAGGGGAAAAAGAGTTAAGATTGAATACAGCTAATTATATTCAATACAATGTAATTTAGTCATCAACCTTGTGGAGAACTGTTTTTCAGGTCATCTATATCTATCACATTGAATTAAAACCGGATAGATAAACAATAGGAAATATCTTAAGTTTTTGATCCATTTGAATTCTTACATTAGTACGTAACCTTGTTTTCAGCTACCTTGCAACTCTGTTTGACCAAATCAGGAACACGCATCATTTGGTACAACAACATAGCGAAGCAACATGTATCACTACAATATTTTACTAGTTGACTTCGTGATGTAAATATAAAATTGACCTTTTTGTCATTAACGTAAAACTATATATTAATCATGAAAATAGTGTCGCGTGTAACAAAAACCAGTTTCAGGCTACTACATAAAATCTAGTTTTGCAATGTTGAGAAATTTCGGTTCAGTTCTTTGGAAAAAATGGAATCAAAATTTATTGGTATTGATAAAAGTTACGAAGGGTAAGTTTGAAGTGTTAATTTAGTCTATGATGCCCATTTAAATTTTAGAATAACCTTATTTCATGTTTTCAATGTATCTGAGAATAATTTCAAAAGATATAAACTACGGCGCCATTTAAATGTTAATTACAGGAGTATCATAAAGTTTAGTCAAACATGAATGTCAGCTCTGATGTTTCTGTTTTGTGTAACAAGATTCGATACATTTGCTTCTTCAATCGTGATAAGGTTTAAAGACTCAAAAAGTTCACTACCGATGCGCAATTTAAGACTTTACTTTATTGTTGTAATTGAGTTGAGACAATCAGTAATTTAGTAGGACGTCACCAGTTGACAAGTGACTGTCTTTTACAATAAAACTTTTTTATTCGATACCAGGGTGCATGATGTCAATCTCTTAATGACGCAACAGCCTTAAGCAAATTCATAATGCCACTAGAAGTCCCATTGACAAAATGTTAAACTTTTGGACCAATTTGTATTAAAGTAAAGTAATTATTTCCGAAAATAAGGACATGAATAGATCTACATACAAAAAATGATTTATTTTATGTATTCTCATCTGCATTTTATAGAAGTAAGGAGAGATGTAAGGAATATTTGGTCCATGAGTTCCCATTTACAGCAATGCAAATAAGATGACATTTTTTGCTATTTTTAACATTGTGACAATGGGACTTCCGGTTGTCATTATGAATTTACATGAAGCTCTTCCATCATTACGAGATTTACATCCTACAACCTGGATACACTTGTGTTGATTTTTCTAGTTGGCGTAATTCAAACGCTTAAACGTTTTCGTTCTTTTTATTTACAGAATACATTACATCATGGAAGTTACGAAAAGGGTCATTCCAAAGTTACTAGCGCCCACAAACTGGGACACTGCACTTTGTACAGGATAGTATACAATCCACTAGGAAGAAAGTGCCGGAAAAGACCAACAAAAAGAACTGGATAGTTCAAGTTACATCTTAATCAAGTCTGCTGAAGATAACATGTGGTTGGAATAAGGTCCAACTCCATTGGCAATACGGAATCAAATGGAATTGGCTAACTGCATGTCTTCCTTTCATTCAGTTCATGGATGCGTAGTTCATCGTGTCTGATTAAAAGTTAATCAACATGTCTGCATGTCGTTGCCTATGTCATGTGTAGTAATATAGCACAAGGACTTCCAGTTTTAGGAAATATATGGATTACCGATTTCAATTACTAGTATAGCAAAATTAAATTAATGTGGAAACCTATTGGTACTAAGGAATATCAAGCTGTGCTACTGTTGCAGGAACGACGTATTTTTTTGGTTCACAAATCTATTTAATTTTCTTCCTCTGGTATACAATACAAGATCAAAGTATTCTTCTGACGACAAATACTAAAATTCTGGTTGCATACCTTTATGTAAATGGAATATAATACAGATAACACTGCTTCTCTAACAGATATGGATACGCCTTGTGGGGTTTTAGCAACTGTCAACACAGCATGCGAGGATGGATTCAGCGTCCTACATCAAATTTTGAGATCTCACTAAAATGTCAGCTCTTCCTTTTTTCTCTTTCGTTCTTGCGATACTGAAGAAAGTGTGGCTATTAATTAATACCTGTACTCACTTCGACTCCAGGACGACTGGCTGGATTGTTCATTTCTTTAACGGAATCTACCTACCTGGAAGTTTCTCAAGAGGAAAACTGGATGTGAATCCTGGGTGTGATCAGCATGAAGTTAAATTGGAATTGTTTTTGCTTCTCAACGATACAAGAATTGCTTACAAGATCTTCAGAAATATGTCATTCCAGTGATGCATGTGTGGTAAGTACTCTATTGTATTTGATAGTTTAGACTCTTTTATGCCATCAACTATTCCTACTTAAGACTAAAAAGGAAAAAAATGAAGGGGAAACTAAAAGAAACACCCGAAGTTAGTCTAAACAAACCAAACTGTCGATAGTCTCTTCGTTAACAACGCGTTTTCATAAACTTTGGCGGCAATGCGGTTAATCGTGTTGTTGTCAGTGAACCGTTCTGTGGATTACTTTCTGGATATCCTAACTGTAACACCAGAAAACTAACTGTAACACCAGAGATGAACAACATCACAGTGATTAGTGGGTTAGCACCTTTTGGCCAGAGATAAGCCATGTCCTGTAATCGTTTTCGATTAATGATCGCGGTTATTATTTTGAGAAAATTGTAAATATTGACAGCTCAAAGTAAATCAATCAGAACCTGAATTAACTTCACTAGTCCGAGCTATTTATGCACATATTTTTGTACAAAATTTATCGAACATATTCGCATGCGATTGTGACCGTTTGCGATCAGATTCAGGTTATAGGGAAAAGCCCGCAGTTTAGTCCAAGGTCTGTTGCAAATCCTAAAATACAGCCGCTTAATTTTTATTCTTTTGGAAGAAAGATAATTTTCTTTAATTCTGTGAAAATATCAAGAAATGTATCTAGTTTTTACAGGTGTTAATTGACCCTTTCAGACACAAGGGTTAAGTAACTTGTACCTTTTTCAATTCAATTTTGTCTTGACGCTTCTTGAAATATGAGGACAAAATTTCTCAGAGCTACACAATGTTACATTACAATTGATAGATTAATTAATGTTAAGATGATCATTGGTGAGATCTGTGCCAACTGCAAATATTTTCTTATATTTGTACAGATTAATTAATAGAAATTTAAATTTCTTCCAAAAGAAAGAGATAAATAAAAAGCGATTTTTGGGGGAGTCTTTCTGTACCCTGAAATCACACGCAGCACAGGTATTGTGTACTATCCATGGGGTTAGGCCTATGTATTTAAAACAATTATTTTTCAAAAACAATATAATTCTTTGACATAAATGATCAGGAAATTATTTAATGTGAACATTGTGGTAGACTAAATATCTGAGGCGAAAGTGCCATCTTGAACATTAAATACTTTGATATGTGTGTGCACGTTATGAAATAATGAAACCATTAAACGCCATCTCTAATGTGAAACGATACAGACCTGTGTAGGGACATTATGACAATCTTCAGATAATACCAAATGTGGAAACTTTACTTTAAGACAGAGGGCGCCTTGTGTATTGCACAATTTTCACTTGATCTTTTTTCAATTTTTTTTGCTTCTTGTCCAGTTCAAGGCGAGTTATATATCTCAGACATCATATCCAGACATTAAAAAAAAAAAGTTTAATTTTATTTTTCTATGATTTTTTTGTTTAACTTAAATGGTAAAACAAGAATACGACCCGGTAAAAGGTTAAATGTCTGCGTTTAACATAAAAAGTAGTCTAAGTCATCAGCTAACTTTTCGGACTTTATTGTTCCTTTGGTGAACTCTCTAAACTTTCTTGCTACAATATTTATCAGAAACGAGCAAAAACAATAAGTCAGGATTTATACGTACGTTCAGACATATGATATGGTAAATGACAAGAATAAAAAAGAATAGGAAAGACCGAACATTGTACAATTTTTCGAGATGCACCATAAAAAGAAACACAACATCAATGGGGAAAGGGAAGAAATGCGTGGTCGCCTTTGTCCCCAATATTCCTTTTGTTCCTTAAAGTCTATTTCAGAAATATTGGTTATCATTAGGGTATGCTTGTAATTACCTCAGACTACCAACTACAGCAGTTCAGTAAAATAAGTGTCACATTTCAATTTCCAGTGTAGCGGGTGCTTCGTAGTTCGTGGTGCAACATGACCGTCTTCTGCTTCTTTCGAAAAAAATTCATTTATTTCTTAATATGTAAATTTTATTCATGTTGTTATGTTTCACAAAGAAGTTGTGAAATCAGAACAAAATGTTGATAAGTAGTAGGTGCGCATACCTTTACCAGTAACTCACCAAACGGGCGATCACTTTAAATTGCTCTGAGTTTTATTTTTTCGGCCAAACAGCACACAGGGACAGTTTGGGGACAATGGTGACTGTGCAGCGAGTTGCATTGTACATATGGTGAAATTCCTATCAGTTTTTGGAGAAATGGAACATCAAAAGCACAGCGTGGAATTTTTTATTTCTTTCTTTTGTTCTACAGGCTTCCAAAATGATAGGCATTTCAGAAGCTGATCTTCTCTAAACCTGTTCAGAACAGAACACCCGAAATTATCCGCATGACCTGGATCTAAGTGTAGTCAATTTCCGACAGGATACTCTGCAAGATACTGAATTTAGGCATGTTTTCAGGATGCCTCTGTAGGGCGGCACCCCTAAAGATTTTCGGAAAAAAGCAGAAAAATGAGAAAACCCTGCATGAAAAAGGCCCTCCTGAATCCGTGAATGCACCTCTGCTGCAGATAGAAATACCAAAATTCTTTCGGCACGTGTTCATGTCAATGCTAGCTTTTAGCACTTACATTAACTAGTTACTTATCCTAACGTGAGCGCCAGATAGCGAATAAAAAACCTCATCTGCCCAAGGATTTATTGTTATGAAACCGCACTGCTTCCATTTCGTCATTTGTGCACATTGAACATGATCTATATTTTCCTTAATGGCAATAGTTGTGCAGAAAAGCTTTCGATGTAACTAATACGTGTGAGGGGCAATTGACCTACATTTGAACGGAAACACTAAGATTTAATCGAAACACAAGACTCCCGAGTTGTTCCTCTGTTAAGGAAGCTGTGGAGCTGGTGGGTGCAATTGAGTCCTATCAGCTATTCCTGATGCATAAAGGGCTTCACTCAGGCGGCAGCTCTTTGATCTGATTGCAGCTGCACTGTCGTCAGTAGCACCTTGATTTAAGCAGGGATTTCCTGCCTGTTTGCTATTCCTGGCTCCTGCAGTCCAAACCTATATCTGGACCCTGGGAGGCAAAATATATTTTGGTGCTTCCCCTAGCCTGAGTCCCTGTGGTAGGAAGTTGTGTAGTGCCTTGCAAACCCTGCATGTCCAGTCTAGCCTCCCCTGACGTAAACGGAAAACTTGCAACACTTAGGGTACAAAGGTGCTGCAGTGTGCACGTAATTTGAGGGGGAGCTTCCCGCCAAAATGACGTCATAATGACGTCACTCAAATCAGCCAAATGACGCTCGGGGCCCTAGAAATAGCATGTAGTGCTGGAAATGCTGCTATTTATTCTGGATTCCCGGCTAAAATTAGTTTTCCTCTCCCAATGAGGTTATTATTTTTGCTCACGAGGACATTATATCATAAAATTGTGGAAGTAGTGTCCTGATCGATTGGGGGTTAGTCAGGCGGGGGATGCTCTTGATCCATCGATTGATTAACCTAAATATGAGGAGAAGATCTAATACAGTCAATATGTCATAATACGAACGTCTAGACATATGGTAGGTGACAAGAATGACAACGTAATGAGACAAAACGAAGGTGGAACAATTTTTCGAGATGTGATATTTAAACCAAACACGTCATCAGGGATGGGGGTGGGGGTGGTGTTGGGGTAGAACTGAATGGCGAATGTTCTCCTCCACATTGCTCATATTCAACATGGTCTATATCAGAAATATTGGTTATCATTAGGGTATGCTTGTGATTACATTAGGCTACCAACTATAGCAGTTCAGTAGAACAGGTACCACATTACAATTTCCAGTAGCGGGTTTCGAGGTGTGAAGTATTCGCACTGGATAGATATCATTGTTGTGTCATCACCATTTTTCATCAAGGTTGCGGGCATTGAAAAAGTCAGTGTATGAAATAAAAGACTGAAGGAGGTCAGTCTACCCAGCATACAAAGTCATTGTTGAATGACAAATTAGAAGGAGAAGACAATACACGAATTGCCCATTTATGCAAATTAATTGGGTCAAAGGTCACTTGGAGGCAAGTGCCTGTTTTGAAGGTGTTTGGGGGCAAAATAGTACCAACTTCCAGCCTCAATTCTGTGCACAGTAAACAGAGAAATTAGAATATTTTGACATTATTAGACAGTTTGGACACACATCTACAATTTTTGGTGAAATTTATTGAATAATTAACAAAATAAGTGGTTCAAATTAGTCCATGAAAAAGTCCATGTAATGTCAATGGACCTCCAGTTGACCTCTGACCTAGATCTAAATCAGTGAGCCAATCAGCGTTAATGGGCAATTCGTCTATTTTGATAACACTAAATGTCAAAGACAAAATAAACGTGCTTAAAAATGAAATAAAGTAGTAGATCTATATCGTACTAATGAATACTTTGAAAAGTTTTATTTTACTCACGATCGTGGTCATATTTTTCACGATCTCACTACAAAGCATGTGATGTTCATCACCTTTTTGTACATTTGCGAAGAGAGCTCACAGGAAACAAACACAGGTAATTGATTTCATCATCGTACGATGGCCTCAATTTGGTACCAAGTTCTAAGAAAGCAACGTTACTCGACGAAAGCTAGAATTTTTTTTAAAAAATTCTATGGAAATCTATTTTAAATTACAATTAACTACGTGCACAGTGTCTGACAGCATATTTTAATGAATCAAAACAATAAAATGCTTGCTCCAAGGCAGACTCATTCCGTGTAGGACGGTATTCGTGACAATACGGAATTCATTGTTATTCCATTTGCTGAGGCATAAGAAAAAAAGAGCAATAAATATCACAATAGTCATTATTTTTTATATCAGTTAGAACATTCGTGTGTCTTGGTATATATTTTTATGATTTATTCTAATAACCAATTGGACAACTCATTTGCAAATGATTAGTGCCTGGGTGCCTGTCTTGTTATTTTGGACTGACCTGCAAGTATCTCTCTTGATTCTACTACCATAACGAAAACAGGAAGAATTCCTCATCAAAGGGTTGAGAATATGATCCTCTTTAGCACCTAGTAACCAACTAGACTAACTTGGAAAAAGAATTGTGAAATATACCTTCAGGGAAATCAGAAAAATGAGGAGACGTTTTTCCCGTCAGGAAAAAGTCAGGTAATTTTGAAATGTTATGAACTGTCAGCGATAAATCAGGGAAATTTGTGATTTAATTTTGTAATGATATATTTCTGAGATTAGACAATTTTGACATCATTGCCAACTCGCCAACTTGTTTTCCTTAAAAAATTTAAGGATCACCTTGCTTGGCATAATATCTACCACACGGATTATTTTTGCTGTCAGCTTATGTAGACTACATGTTTTTTCAGTTAGGTCATTAGTGGGTAGGAAGTGGAAAGCCACAATTAAGCAAAGTATTTGTTATATGTGTGTCCGGAAAAATGATTGAAAATACTGGAAAGTAAGGGAAAATTCAGGGAATTGTGTCATGTAGAGAATGTAGAAACTCCGAAGTGACTGTTCGTATGCCAAATGCCCTCATACAACGCATGCACATGCAGAGATCTGAAAATAAAAATTAAAAGCTGGAGACCGGCTGCAGACACTGTGATTGTCACAGTAACATTTCTAGTACATCATGGTCAAGAGAGTTTTCCTGCAAATAAAGCCCAAATATGCAAAAGATGTTTACGTGACGGGAAACGGCACAAACAATTGCTGATATATCCTGAGATTCAGCAAATAACACTTTACTGCAACCAACCATCCCTCAGCATTTTCAGGCCCTGATGCAAGACTTTCAGTAGGGGCGCCTTCCAAATAAGTTCCGCCCGCAACCTCAAAAATAAGAGAAATCGACACAAAATGCACGATAATGAGAAAAAATGGATCTGTTGGGGATCCTGGATCATCTATTGATTTTGATGCCCATTGTTTTTGCGTCAGCTCCTAAAAGTAGTGAAGTAAAGATATGTGTGAACGAACATTTCATCCTCTGATACATAGTTGGCTTTTCAGTTCATTTAGTTCAAAACTCATTTTGTGTCTTTCTCGATTCTCTTTTTTTTTTTTTTTGAAATCCAACACGGTTATTTTCACTCTTATTTTAAACTTGTGGTTCAGACAGCATATTGTTAAGGGAAGTAAATGTGGCCAGAAGACATGTATATATCTCAAAAACAATACCTGAAATGTGTCTTTATGTTTTCAGCAAAATTCAAAAGTCCAATTTTGCAATTATGTAGCATAGATACAGTATGTGTAGGTTTGCTAAATAGTTACGATTAAGAAACTCAATATTTTTTGTCGAGACAAAGGCAAAAATAGCGCAGGACTCTTGCAAAACATCTGTAAAATAAGAACATACCTACATATATAAAACAATGGATATTGGATGGACAGGTTAAAAAAGTGCGAAAGTCAGCAACGATTAAATAACGATGTACACCAAAAATGTCAACAAGTGAACTTACAGCTGGTCCTAATAACTGCGAATCTTCAGAAAAAAATGTAAACAAAACTCTTGCGGAAATGGGAAATAATTTGTCCGATGTATTGCATTTTAGACACCACATTGTTCTTAATTGCAAAAAGTGCAGGCGAATGCCACTTCTCTAAACCTGTGGCTTTATAAAGGGACAGCACATTGCATACTTGAATCATTTGCCTGGTGTCTCTGCCGGAGTGAAGAACCATACAAAAAACAGGTAAACAGACAAAAAAGCGTACCGTTCAGCAACTTCTTCCTCAAGACTGAAAAATGAAATCCACAATCTCTTACTTAGTCTACATAACAGCTTTAAAGTAGCCAAATGCCAGTTTTAAGATTTGGCGCGGACGAGCTGTCTGGTATCGTATTCACGTGATCCTCAAATCTGGTCCTGCCCTGTCCAGAGATGACTTGTAGAGGAGAGAGTGTGGTGGTTGCCATAAATTTGCTTTTAATTCGTTCGAGCTTTAAATACCTTATATAATTATACAAGTTAATGTGGTGTCGGCACATAGAAGAGAGTGACGTCAGTTCAATCAACATGTAAAACAAATAACAAAACCGATGAAGATCATGCTTGCTGTCAGGGGTGTCAAATGTTAACAATTAGTTGGTTTATTTGGCAACTGATTTAAACAGACTGATTGTCTTTGTATCAATGACTTGGTGTGCCATGGACTTGTGTTGTAATTTCCAGTGAAAAGAGTACAATATGGTTCAATGACATTTGATATTTCATCAGAGGCATACATGTTTATAAAAAGATCAAAAATGCCCCTTTGTTAACAACATAAACATTCAAAATCAAAACTGAGACCTTTTCATAAAAATAACTCATGAGTAGGGACTTATCTTGTCATAGTTGCGGGTTAACCAATTAACCGTTTTCAAATGCTCAGGTTAACCGTTATCAAAAGGCACCCGTACAATATGCATGTGAAGCATTCTGATACTATCTGACACCTGTTGAAGGGAAAATACTGCACATTTATACGATATGAATCCCTTTATTTTTGTATAACACTGTTTTTATGTGCGTATGAATCATATTTTGTGATTTTTATTTGAATGGACACGATAACGTCCGAGAGTTAATAAAAAAAGCGAATTGTCACAAAGACACCATTTCTACTTATGAAAATGCACAAAAAAGTCGGAGGAAAAAGATCGATGATTTTCTTCTGTCTTAACGATTGTTGTTTTTGCAACTTTGATTTGATTTTTTTTCCATTTCTATTACTTGCATCGTAACAGTGTCAAGTATGGAGTGAGCAGCGCAATACGTTTTATACATTATTCTCGTGCAGTGGCTACTATGATAAACCGTAATCCAATCTGTACATGAAATACACACGCTTAATGCTTGAGATTTGGAAAATTTACCGACCAATTTGATTCTTGAATCTTCCCATTGTGGCTATCAGAGGCAAAGTGAATGAAAAGGCTCGGTTGTTCTCATGTTGTTCTCAGTTATTGCCTTTATTCTGACTGTTTACAGTCAGTTTTTAATGCTATTCTGAATCTGCACAGCTTGCGAGGGTGGGAAGCTACTATCTTTGCTTAAGCCTGGTTGGCCTTGCCTGCGCTGACAATTTAATCAAACATGAGCTTATGTAATGCGCCCATCCGTCCGACATGTTTTGTAAGACATTGAATATTTTAAAACACGTCCATGCCCACGATCTTTATCATTTTGCAACCTAAAATAGAATTGAAGGACACAAAAAACGCTCATTACATAAAGTTCGAAATTTAAATTGCCGTCTTCCCACGCATAAGCGCTTAGTTTTCTTTTACTTTTAGGAAGAGAAGTGATTTCTGAAGATCGAAAATTAAGCATTTAGCTTCTGACCTTCATTTAATTTATATCGGTAAAAAATCCGGTGTCATCTTCGTTATAAAATGTTGATCTCTTTGTTAAAGGATAACCGGAGTTGATATGGTCTCAGACTTTTTTCGCTTTCTGACATTCAATTAATTTCAACCTGTAAAATGCAATATCACCATGTTTTTTTTAATACTGGTCTCACGTAATTGAATATGTCTGAATTTAATTGAACAATTTTAGTAATTATACTAAAGATAGTAGAACTAAAATTTGTCAGATCAATTTGTCAGATCAGTACCTTCAGTATAATAATATCTGACTGCAATTAGTAAGATTACCAAAATTTGAATGTTAATTAACAAGTGAAATCACGTAAATTAGGTGAATTAGACATATCGAATTGAAAAAAAATTCGTTTATGGTTTGAACGGGCTGGCCGATCCACTATTTCAATGTCAGTCCGATTTATGTTGCATGAATTATGCAACTTATGATAACTGGACAGTAATGAACAAATTAATTTATACTTTATTTAACTTTTACAGCGCGTTTTCATAAACCTAAACGTTTTCATAAACCTAAACGTTTTCATAAACCTAAACGTTTTCATAAACCTAAACGTTTTCATAAAGCGTTTTCACAAAGCACCTACGTTGACGTTGCATTGTTAAGCCAATGAGTCAAACGCTAAAGAGGTGGCGTTAAAATGTTACCACACACGCGTTAAGGGTTACGAATACGCACTGTTAAAATCTTTGAACTAGACGTGCCTTGGGATTCGAGACCTGATATTTCTTTTAAACTGGCCGTCTGGCCAAATTGAATAACAACTATATTGAAAAACATTTTAGTAAAATGTCAGCAGTTTCACTTTTCAATAGCTGCAGTAAACAATATCATTGCACAGACAAATTTATATGGTTGTCAATTTAAAAAGAGAAAAACAAGTTATCAGCTGATATTCGAAAGACTTGAATAGTGTAGATTTAAAGCAATCAGAATTTAATAAGATGATATGTCCAAAACAAGATTAATTTTCCTTTGTCTTAAATTGATTAAATATCCCAATTTCCTCTCCTAAGTTTTTCTTTGATAATTGACTCTAAGAAAATTAAACAGATAAACGCTTTAAGCAAATGCCAATGTGCGTGGAAAGGCTACCAATTCTGTATATACTTTGTCTTCATGTCTGTGGTCTGCTGTGAACTTGCGTTTGCCTCTGTGTGCGTGTTTGTGTGCGTGCGTGGAGTGGTTGGGAGGTGTTGTTGAGTTCAGGAAGAAAGCAAAGACGTTAACTCCATTAAAAGTCACTTCACAAATACGTAATGAGAATAATACATGCAAAATTCAAAAGGTACTGCCAGAAATGTCTTTTCTAATTGATTTACCAAAATTCATGGGATAAGTAAGGACGAATGGATGGAAATGAATAAATTAAAATCAAATATATATTAGAATTATGACAAAGACCATAGCGCGCAAGGGATAAGGCACGCAAGCAACAAATGCAGAGTAAGAGTCCAGAAATAGGGGGACCACTGGCCCCCTGTTTGGAAATGGGAGTCGGCTAATATGATAGTTTCCTATGCTAGAGATTTGGTAAAATTCAAGTCAAGGTGTTGAAGAGCATTGGTTTATAACATAAATGCCAAATTCACTTTTTGAAACTCCATGAAATTAAAACAGGTAATCAGATTTCGATCTAGAGAAGTTCTAGTTATAAGATTTGGTTACAAATTATAAGGCGTTCAATCAATTAAGCCAAACAATGGAGTCGCGTCGTATTTCTGGGATAAAATTGACGTTTGCTACATCATACACGGATGTATTTAAAAATAAAGTAAAAACTTTAATATCCGGAACACTTTATTGTTGAAAGTGAAGGCCGTGACAATAGTGGGAGGATCAGCTACTTACAGGACGAATAAATTTACAACGTTGAAATGAATTCCGTAATTACAAAATAAAGAAATCCTCACTTAGCTAAAAACACAATTGATAGTTTTTCTCGACACATTTATTGTCTTTAGTTTCCGCTAGACAATAAGAACAAGTTTAGTTTGCTGTAAGTTCGACTGCTGACTTATGCTGTCCCAGACAGCCTGCCTTATGTACGCTTAAAACAGTGTACACCTCTATTGGTCGTAAAGGCAGGTGTAGCACCAGGCATGACCTTTGGGGGAACGCAAGCAAGAAAGATTGCAGGCAAGAGATCCAGCTTGATCCCACGAGGAAGATCACACGAAGTCCAAAACAGGGGTAATCAGTGGCTCCATAAATGGACCTTGGTCCAAAAAGGTAAGTTTGCTACAGCGTTAAAGAGTAAGCCGAGCGATATCACGCAATCATGTTTACTAGATCTATTTATTCATTGGCGGTGACTGCATCTGATTTTGTTATTGACAACTGTTAACTAACACTGTGATATACAAACTACCAAAATAATACACATGTATTCAACTTGAAACTTGAGACACAAATACTACGTAACGAATGTGGTTATCCTCATTTCCGTGTCGGCTAAAAGAATATCTTCTTACACCATTTCATCCCTCGCAAACATACACGCAGAGAGAGAGGGGAAAAAATAAAATCGTTTTCAATACAATCTAAAACTGCAAATTATCTTGCAGCTCAGAAAGGCAGCTTATATATTTGCCTCTAAAGCTGTCGTATGTCTAGAGTTTGATCTCAAAGAGTCTCTCGGATTGTTGAAAACCTTTAACAAATTAAATTCCCTTTGACAAAACATCGATGCCGATTCCACGCCCCACAGGAATACACCGGCAGCTATTGTTCTCAGCGGTATTTTACGAAATGTCACCAAAATGACGTAGATATTGTGCTAATTTGGTGGAACACCAATTTAATTAGAGCTAAAAGGCCTGATGCTCTTAGATGTGTTAAATCTACACTATATCAGGTTATACGCTGACAAAGGGATTCTCCCTTTTTGGTTCGCGAATGACGTCATTTGATAAGGGGATGGCCTAGAATAAGAGAGGGAATGTCTGGGTATTGTGTCACAAGGCATGATATGCATTTGATCTTTTGTAATGAATGAAATGTCGCGGGGAAGAAGGTTTTACACATTTAGATAACAGATTGAAAAGTATTATAATTAACATCTCGCATTCCTGGATGTTTTAATGGGAGATCTATATTGTGCTCCTGCAGCTTCCTCCCTGCAGTTCCTTTAACACTTCCAGAAGGGGAAGTACAGTGGAACAATATAATTTGCACTTTTCTTTCTTCGATTCTGTAGCGCACTTTTAATTATTCTGTAACGCATTCTATTCTTCCGTGTACAAACTTTCATTAAAAAGAAATAAGTGCTTATTTAAAGGAAAAGATAAGAAATAAAGGAAAATTCTAAATAATTTTTTATTTATTGTGTCATAGTTGCAATAAGGCAAAGATATACATTACAAATTTTGCTTTGGGTCATAGTAATTGTTAGAAAAAAGCAATGCAATGCATTTTTGTTTAGACATTTTTCTATCAGAATAAATGGAAACCTAAAATTCGCCTGTGTCGTAAAAAGCAAAATAAAACACAAAGAAAGGTGAAAAGAAACAAATTTATTTATAGAAAGTCAGCAAAATAGAAGAAAAATAAATATATGTAAAATAAATTGAGGGCAATTGGTCACGGCCAGGAGCGTTTTTAAAAGATGCTCATCTACAGTTTATAATCGGTCGACAAAACTATGATTTCTCTGCTGATTAAATCAAACCTTTCTAGTGCTAAACTTTCCATTATTTTAACTTTTTATTTTGGCGTAACCACTTATACTACTCCATGAACTCTGTCCATCATGGGCTGTGTTAATACGTATAAAACGTTTTGCTTTGCTGTCGTAAGAACTGTTCACTCTTTGTACTGATCCAGGCTTGGAAGCAAATTAAAAATGAGTATTTCTCTGTTAAATTTAGTCAAATTCTGTGCAAAGTTTCTAAAATTTGTACGAGAAATTCGAGGTCGGGTGTGAATGTCCCAGCCTGAACTCAGAGAATGAGATTTCTATCATTTGGAACAATAGCGCATCAAAAGCACAGCGTGGAATTCTTTCGCGCTTTCCTTTGTTCTGCGCGGTTTCAAAATGATAAGAATTGCAGAAGCTGATTTCAGTTTCTTATTCAGCGCACACGACGATCCGTAGGGGAAAAGTCTGTATGAAGGTGAAAGTATACAGTCGCGGGTGAACTGTCTGAGACTTAACCGTAGGAAGAAAATCATACGTCCAAACCCATAATCCAACCGCATGTGTATT
This sequence comes from Haplosyllis anthogorgicola, assembly GCA_038406195.1. Classification (NCBI taxonomy): domain Eukaryota; kingdom Metazoa; phylum Annelida; class Polychaeta; order Phyllodocida; family Syllidae; genus Haplosyllis; species Haplosyllis anthogorgicola. Next base: position 18,012 of record JBCAUI010133871.1, read on the forward strand.
CAGAAATGTTAACTGTATTTTACGGAACTTTGACGGAATCATTAATTAAGTCTGTTTATGTGTTTATCCCCTCCAAGTGCGATAACCAAACAAGTCAAAAGTAACCACTGGATGTGATACTTCATTAGCGGATCGGGGGGGGGGGCGAAGGAGGCGGCCCCCCACAGCCAAAAGTTTCTTCATTTTCATGCAGTTTTTCCCGATTTTTGGGCGAAAATAGGTGAAAATTGGGTTGG
>JBCAUI010133982.1:0-18244 GCA_038406195.1 Haplosyllis anthogorgicola
TTATTTGGGATTTGATCTTAGACACTTCATTTGTATTCATGTGATATTGTAACCTATATTGTCTTAGTTTTATGATAGTGCCAAATGAGCTCAGGTCCATCTGGACCTATTTTTGCATCAAGTTGTCCAAATTAAAAAACAAGAAAGTACATAAATACCAACCTACAGATACGGCTGAGCAAAGTAGAAATTCATACATAACAAAGTGATGCATGTACAGCCCCTCGGGGTCTCGCGTGGGCAGGATTACGTCTCCGTTCTCATCCAACACAACGGCATCAGTCAGATTCTGTGTTGTTGTCAAACGTAAACACAGATAAACTTATTAGTTCCTCACCATATACTGAGTCTCTACACAGGGCATATATATGTATCTCGGTATTTATCCACCTATATTTGACTAGTTTTGCCCAAATCAAAAGCGTGTTCATGAAAGAGTTAACTGTATTTATAAAATGGAAAATTATTGGCAACTTCTTTAAAGTAGCACGAATCCGATAAACTTACAGATTCAAAAAACTTTTCTTTCAAAAGATAAATTGGATACAACATTCCTTCAAGACCCACATCCTAAAAAAAGATACAGGTTTTATATTCAACAAATACACACCATCATATTTACTAACATACACTCCTCTCCGGATATATCGATATCCCGCTTATATCGATAAATAATCCCGCGCCAAATTTCTTCCATTGACCCTAATGTTAATTTCCTCGCTTATATCAATACTTTTCCCCACTTACATCGATATTTTTTTAAAATTTTACTTTTGATGGAATATGATTGAGAGTCATCTCTAGTGTCTATACCTATACTGATGTCAAATCTGGGGCAAAGTGAAATGGTGTTAATAATATTTTTTTAAGTCACAAAAGTTGCCCAAAAGCAGTAACAATGTATCTACATTTGAAGAACAATAAAAGAATTATTCAATTGTTCAATAGGTCACTTCAAACAAATAAATTTGTTTCATAAAGTGAAAGAAGCCACTTCAAACAAGCTAATTTCCAAGTTGTCACTAAACTGGGGTCACTTATTCAATTGTTTAATGGGTCACTGTAATTAACATAAGCCACTTCAGAGTTCTGTAGCTTTGAAAGTGGCTTCTTGCATTTTATGAAACAAATTAATTTGATTGAAGTGACCTATTGAACAATTGAATGATTCTTTTATTGTTTTTTAAATGTAGATACATTGCTACTACTTTTGGGCAACTTTTGTGACTTAAAATAAAATTAAAGCCATTTCACTTTGTCCCAGATTTGATGTCAGTATAGGCGTAGACACTAGAGATGACCCTCAATCATATTCCATCCAAAAGTAAAATTTGAAAAACATACATATATCGATATTTTTCCCGCTTATATCGATTCCGTTTATATCGATATCCCGCTTATATCGATATGATTTTAGCGCACCAAAAATATCGATATATCCGGGGACGAGTGTACACGTAACATCAGTCCACCAATAAGCCTAGTCTTAACTTACCAAACCACCTGCAGCACATGCGGCCACTACCGCCAATTTTCCACCTTCTTTTTGTAATCTATTCGCAGCCGTTGTTACTAATCGTACACCTGTAGCGGCGAATGGATGTCCTATTGATAGTGAGCCTCCCCACGTGTTCAATTTCTCAATTGGTGGCGCACCAAACTAGAAAATAAACAGTAATAGTAACGTGTAATGTCCATCCCAGTAAACAGATCACCTGACTCAGTTGTCAGGATTTCAGCTAAATTCGCTTAAGTTTAGTAGCAATGAATTTAATCTGTCAAACACAAGAACGACATGAAAATAAGTACTAGTAAAAATACCCGTAATCCAATTTGATTCCACGAAGTAGCAACACTAAACTGATAAATTATTCCAATGTAATATCTCATGCTACCCTTAGAAGATCTAAACTGATAAATTATTCCAATATAATATCTCATACTAACCTTCGAAGATCTATTCATGTAGTTCTGGGAAAAGAAATCGGAATCCATAGCCTTGAGGTTGGCGAGAACCTGTCCTGCAAAAGCCTCATGCAACTCAAATACGTCTATGTCCTTGATCGTAAGTCCATTCTTCTCCAGGAGTTTTGGCACGGCATACGCTGGTCCGAGTAGAAGTTGATCCTTGGGGTCCTGGGCAACGTAAGTGTAATCGCGAAGATAGGCCTTGGGTTCGTAGCCCAATTCTTTTGCCTTATCTTCAGTCATAATCAAACAAGCCGATGCCCCATCAGTCTGAAATAAGAAGTATTCGTGAAATTAAGTTCATTTAGATATAGCATTGCCCGTCGGTTATTTTAATTTTTAAAGTGTAATCACTCAATTTCCGGATTGATAAGATAATTGTCATAAGTCATTTCGGGGAAAAATTATTACAATGCAATGTAGCTCACCAGGAAGGAAGAATTGGCTGCTGTAATAGTTCCATAGGGCTTGATGAAGGCTGGTTTTAATTCGCTAAGCTTCTCTATTGTACTGACTCTGATACCATTGTCCTTTGTCAGAGTTACTGCTTTGCCTGAAATTACGTACATTGAAAATAATACTAGAACTCCGAGTGAAAGAAGCTCGAGCTAAGATGAGTGGCAGTATTTACACATTTACCACTGAAATTTGAGTACCAGTATGTTCCTAAGAATCAACTCTTAAATTAATACCTGGAACTTTGTAATGCAGAACATCTGACAACAATCCTTCTTGCGTGGCCTTTGCCGCCAATGTGTGGGATCTCAGTGCAAACTCGTCCTTGAGTTAAACAAGTTTCATTCATAAGTTTAGTACTGCTGATTAAATTGTTCGGAAAATTGAATTTACGTTTCAATGTTTTTGACTTCGTTGTAACACCAACGCTTTCTGTGGTAATAACTAAGGAAAGCATAAAGTACCTGTTCTCGTCTTGAAACTGCAAATGAAGATGTTAACCTATCCGCAGAATGTCCCATTACCTCGTTTGATGAAAATTCAGCTACAGCAGGTGCCTACAATTACATACGTGGATGGATTGAAATAACATTACGGTATTACACAAAACATTCATCTCAATGACGTCACCAAACTTATTTTTTTAACGTTCACGTGTACAGAAGCAATCATTCGTATTGCAATTCTTCACCATTAAATGTAGTAGTCAAGTACTAAATATAAACTTGTACACTAACAAAATATCATAATTACCTCAGGGGTAAGAGCCTGCATGTTTAACATTTCGGGAATAAATCCAGCAAACTCCGTAGTGGATCGAGATTTACTCGCTCTGTACAATATATTTCTCATTTTTCGGCTGTGCCTTATTGGAGGATCGGACATCAATTCAACTCCGCCGGCAATAACGCTGTCACACTGGCCAGATGCTATGTAAGCCATACCTGGAAGCATTCGTCAAATGTATATTTGCCATGTCTTAACATTTTGGTAGCAAACAGCATTTTAATTTTACTCTTTCTCACTAAATTCCTAATTTGTACGAACCTGTCGTAATGGCCTGGTTTGATGATATACAAGCCATAGTTACAGTGTGTGCTGGTACAGACAATGATAAACCAGCCGCCATGGCTGCCTGCAAATGAAATCCAAATACAGCAGAACTCCTCTTGAAAGGGCACCCTTTTGAAAGGGCACTCCAGTTATGCGGGCAATTTTCATTCAAGTTTTTTTGCGTTTTCTAGTATTTCATGTTTATTTAAGGGCATCCTGTTATAAGGATAAGGGCAGAAGATTACTCAAATTCTTCTAAGAAAACAATGATTTTTTGCAATATTTAGCAGATAAGGATGCAAACAAGACATTTACACAATAGAAATTGTTGGTAGAATGACCACAGTTGTTCCCAAATAACTACAAATACCGTACTTGTCTTTTTTATGGCGCATGCCCGATTTGTGGCGCACCCCTTTTTTTTGGATGCATTTACAGAAATTTTTGCCATTGTAACCGAGTGCAGTCCACAATTTTTTGCCAACAACACTGGTCCCAGATTAGAAATTTACTACTACAACACCAAGGAGATAAAAAAAGTCTTAGTTATTAAAAGTCTTAGTTATTACAAAGAGTTGCTGAATTATGAAGTGTTCTTCATATCAAACACAATATTTAGACAAAGTGTATGAGGTGGATGCAATAGTAACGGGTTGCCGCTGGCCTGACACATGTTAACAATTTAGTCAGAGAGGTGACTTAAATAAGGTGCCCCCCCCCAAAAAACAACTCGAGCGTGCATGTGCCATAAAAAAGACAAATACGGTATACTATATTTGAATAACATAGTGTTAATTCTTCATAAAAACATATTCATCTTGGAGTTTCGTTTCATGACGATTGATTTTTAAGTCATGCCAACAACTTTTAGATCGAGTATCAAAACCCTTTTGAGAGGGCACTCCAGTTTTACGGGCAGCTTGCCTTCAAATTTTTGCTGCCCTCTCAAGAGGAGTTCTACTGTACTCCCCAACTTCACACAACATGTATGAACAGGGTTGCGAGACATTTCTTTAAAAGGTTTCAGTTCTTTCCTCGTAATCTAATGTACAAAATCATGCACATATACTCCATTTTAACTCAAGGGTTTCAGACTAAATTAACAAGAGGCATGTTCAATGCCATTGATCTTAGCAATTTTTTTTACTTTCAAGCATGGAATTTACCTTTTCAAAAGTAATTTTGCCCATAACTGCCGCAACTCTGTATTCATGGTATTTTTCATATTACTATGAACAGTTCATTTTAAGCATGCCTAGAACTTCTATTTATTCATTACAAACATGCGAAACATTTATTTCTTTCAGCTTACGGAAAACAATCAAAAACGTGGCAGTGTATAAAGCTGTAAAAGTTCTTACATAAATATAAATACCTGGCAAACAAAACACATCATAGCTAACATGTATGCATAGTACAAATGCAAAAATAAGAAATCATGTAGCACCAATTTGTTCGGAGATTATTACTTTAACATGTAGCACAGATACAATTGTAAGTTTCGGTTGTGAAATAATACCAAATAACGGCGATTCTTTTACGAAGCAAATACAGCAGCCCAACAGTGACACCGCCAGCATCTTGGTTCAAAAAACATTTTCGCAAGAAATAAATCAAATGCATGAACCTCTGGGCTAACTGTTATGCAGGTGTCACTTTTCACACAATTTGAGCGAATGTGACATTTTACGACCAAACGTAGACAGCTTAACTCGGTATGTAAAGTATTGCATACATGTATTAGTACAGGTAAAGGTTACTGCGCTGCCCATTTTGGTAAGACTGGTTATCACTGTAAAACTAAAAGTGTAAGTGGTTCATAAAATAAAATACTGACACAAAAAGTCTTTAATATTGTAGCTTTCTACCCTCCACATCGTGTAACATTATTTGGACCCAATTTACATATTTTGCAAAACATGTTTCGATATTAAAGGGCATGACTAGATTCAAAGATACGTGCGTCTGATATGGGAATAGGTCCTCGGGCAAAATGCAATCAAAGTGAATACTGTATAACAAGTAACATCTTGGGAGTACTACTTCTCTCAACGGTATGGGAACAGCTTCAAGCTACACCACAAAATATGTATTTCGCATCAAAGTACAGTCCTACTTTTTCTTTAACAACAGCTTGTAAGTTACAACTAATAACTCATGAGTTATTTACTTTCATTCCATTATGCTCAGCAACAAGTATCTATAGCTTAGTTGATTAAGGAACATGAACAATACGAAGGTCGTAAGCTAGTACTTCAGCATGTTAACCTTGGGGAGGTTAATGCAACTAATTCATCTTGCTCCTGCCGCGTAAAGATCCTGAAATTGGATCATTGCACTTGACCGTGATTTTTTGGGCCACTTGCATAAGTGTTTCAGGGTTACACGTAGATAGAAAGTTGAGATAAGCAGTGTTCTCCCAAGAGGAAGTAGCACTGCAACCTTGTACTGCATGTGACGAAAGAATTGTGCAACGCTGTAACGCAAGCCACACATGGCATGCTGTTAGTGGGTCATTAGCATTAAGCATTGTATTCATTTGATCTATGCTTGGCCCCCACAACGAAATCTCCAGGATTTGTTGTGCCGCAAGGAGTGTATTCATTTTGGTAAAACCTACTTTCTTGTCGTTTTGAAAACATAAAACATGGCTCAGCGCCATGGAATGATCCGCATAACCTACCGATCTCAATACTTTACTCAAATCTGCCCTGCTTGCCATTTCAACATTGATAACACTAAGTGCTAGTTTTACGAAATCTGCATAGAGCCGATTGATGTAGTCTTGTGTCGACAATTTCTTCTCAGCATCTTTGATGCGAAAGGGATTCAGCAGCAGTCTCTGATCAGATGTGCTACTGGAGGTGACCACCAGTATGTCACTCGCAGTTAGTGTGCGAGGGAATATGCTCTGTTCCAACATCCAGAGTAATCCATTCAGCACTTGGATCAAGACGTACATCACAGTATTTTGTTTCACGTGAGGCACGCTTGGTTGATTACTGAACTTTTTCTTCAGATAATCTTGAAGACTAGAAATGTCAGCGAAGTTGAACACACCTACTGTTGCTGCTTGTGCGTAGGTTCCAGGTTTCGAGTCGAGTTGTGCGTTTTCACTGAACACTGCGACGGGTTTAAGAATGTTCATGTTGTTACAATTTGTTAATGCAGCCGGTGCCTTCTTTTGAGAAATCTGTAATGAAAAATCAAAAACTATAGTGTGATCCAAAAAGAGTTTCTGAGGTTACCTCTACTTGAAATCACCACTTCTTCATTAAGTCACTGCCATCTAATGTCAGTCGCTTTCTGTTTTGCTCTGCGAGTTATGTAAACTTCTCACAGGGTGTGTTCCCCGTGTGGAATCACAAGACTTGTGATGGAAAGCAGAACTTGATACCCGGTACCGGCTTCTGAAATCTCTGACTGTCTTCGTTAAAGTTGACGGTAACAAATTAAACATATTCTTATCTAATTTCTCGTTACTAGTCTACTGTGAAGCATTAACTCCTGTAAGGCACACACCAAAACTGGAATGAACTTGGTTGTTGCACACAAGGTATACAAGATACAGAGCCCTTGCTTTGAAGTCCCACCCCATTCCGAAACAGAGTGCTCATAAAATAAACTTAGACCCCCAAAAAATCTTACCATGAGAATGCAACTTTGCATCTCCTCGAGTTTTGTAGTTGAAACTTTGTAGAACATACAGCTGGAATGTGATAAAATAGGTTTCTTGTTTTCCATTTTAAAATCAGTCATTTTTAGTCGCCCTTGACGCCGGTCATGCAAGACCTGTGGTTCCCAGCAAACATCTGCAACTATTGACTGTAGTGTTCTTGTATGAATAATGTCCATCTGATGAAAGCCTGTTGTGTAATTGTCTGGTGTAGATTTTCCATTTGGGTCCCACCTCAGAGTATCAATGTAATTAGTTGGTGTTGTCGGAGTTGTTGGTGAATTCTTTAAAGAACCATGATCAGGCGAGATCACATTTTTCTCCTTCCCTGAAGTGACACTGAACGTCAACGAATCGTCTGATGTTGATTCAGACCGACTGATTGGCTCTAAGTACTCAGCGCTCGTCGTCATTACATTATCAGTCACTGGTAATGTATCTGTGATTGAAACGCCACATACATTTAGCGTCTTACTTTCGTCAGAGCCAACTGGCTGAATTCCATCTTCTGACATTATGTCGGAGGCACCACTGTCTATTGAAATTGATTTGGTAAGTTCAACGATATCATCATAGTAACCATCGTCATCAACATCAATATCTTCATACACATTGTCACGTTGTGGCCGTCGTGCACTGGGAGGTGATGGAAGAGCACGCCCAAAGAATTTACTCCCTCGATAATTTGTATCTTCAACATCCGTCTTTTCTTTTTCCTTTTCTTCTGAAGAAAAGAAAATTTGAAACACTGAAAATCTCAAAATTTCTAAATTTACAACTTAAAGGTCACGGCATCTCTCTCAGTTAAGCAAAAATCCTTAACTCTTGGTAATACCACTAAAAACATTGTTGTTAATGTTATGTCTGAAAAGGTTTAAAATGACTTACTCAAATGGATATCAATGATAGTATTCGGTTCAACGTGTATTCCCTCTGTCAACGTGGCACTGCGACCTGTCCCATTCTTTTCTGCCTTTGCCTGTCTGCGATTCCTTGCTGCTTTTTCCGGGGGAAGTTTATCAGGCATCTTTGGCTGTAAATACATTAATCATTTTAACAACTCGTGTTTAAAACTCTACGAGCCATTTCTAGTTGCAGATACACATTACTACACTATGTTCTGCAGTATTTTCAATAACAAAGGAAAATCTAGATGCTTACCTTTTCCTGCTTATATCTTTTTGGTAGGGTACTATGACTAAAGGACCTTTCAAATGACTTAGTCATTACATCATCCGGAAGGCCACTAGTCTCGAAAGCAGATGCTGGTAAGGGAGATATAGCTGAGTTTCTAGTGGTAGGGGGTGGTGAGGCTAGTCCACCATGAGGGGGCGGAGCTGGGGGTGCTGCACTCATGCGCTTCACAGATCGTGCTGCAATATTAAGATTACTAACGTTCACTAGTTTTTACAAAAACGAATCATTAACAACTAAATATGCATTCTCACTTGATACTTTCAACTTATCACACTAAACTTTACAAGACAATACCAACCTTTAACAAATTCAGACTTTGGTCTTGATCGAACAGTTGCAACTGGGGTCTCTGGTTTTTCTTTGTTGCTATGGACACCACCATCACAGTCTGACTTACTGCAGATAAGAAAAACAGAACCTTCAGCTTCTATTGTTTGCACCGATGCATTATTAGTTTGCTAGTTACACACAAATAAAAGTTACCTAATTTTTAATTATTCATCAGACAAAGTATTACAATGAGTGACCACATAAGAGCACAATGTTCACTGTGTATGTGTATTTGAAGGGAAGCACAATCATAATTCAATGGTATATTACTTTTTGTCCCTTGGGCTTTGAGGTTCTCTTGGACTGCACGGTTCGCGAGGACTATGTGACTGGTCTGAGGAGGTGCTACTGTCATAGATTGAACTGATCATCTCGACATTGATAGTTGACTGCTCCAATTTTGGCATCGAGATCTCCAGTTTCCCTGTAATACAATGCATATTTCAATAACTTTACTTCCAACAGCCGTTAACTTCAAAATTTCACTCTTAAATCACTTGGGTCAACTACTAGGCCTGTCTCATGGAGAAACGATGGTCTGCACTAACCTGGCGACACTGGTGATTCTGGAATTATAAACTTGCTGGTCGTGTCACAAGTTAAGGTCACACTATCTGTTCCTTCATTTGCTTTATCTTCCGCTGTACTTTTGATCCTACGTGTTGGCTTGGGCTTGACGGGCGACACTGGTTTTGGTGGCGAAATTTGAGGTTTTTCTGTGACGGAAGGTTTTCCTATAACAACGCTTATTTTCTTGTCACATGGTGGGGTCTCGGGCTTCTTTGCCTTTTCAGGTTTCTTTAATTTGTCCGGTTTTCCTGCCACTTCTGGCTTTTTAACTAACTTCGGATCAGCACTGCTGCACTTGCTGGCATTCTTGATGTCACTTTTGGCTGTTATCTTGGCAACACCTGGCGACTTATTTGCATCTTTATTATTTCCCTTAGGAGTTCCCTGAACAGCAGCATTTTGATAGCCACCAGTCCCGTCATCCTTTGGTGCCCCTTTAACAAGCACATTTTTCAATTCAGATTGCAGTGCAGACTCTTCTTTTGTTGACTCAGAACGCATTACTGATTTTCTTACTCGACTGACCGGACTCCCAATACCTGACTCTGGTACAGAACCTTTTTTTCTACTTTGTACATCCACACTCTGTGATCTGGTCCAACTTATATCTTTAGCAACTACAGAAGCTTCTTTGTCAGTCGCAGTTGTATCAACTTCTTCTTGTGATTGAGACTCCTCATTTTTATTCCCTTTACTGAACAATCGTGACAGAAACCCCTTTCCACCTCCTGCTGTCTTTTTAGCCTTATCCTGCTTGACATCATTAGTTTCATTATTGTGGATTTCCTCTCTGTCCACAAGAGAATTAGATCGAACTGACTCAGGTTTTTTTTCTTTCTTCAAGTCCAAATTCTTAGCAATAGCCTGCATATTTGCATCAAATTTACTGGAGTCAGTTATTTTTATTGGTGTTGATACCTTGTTTTGACCCTCAATAATCTTTTCACCATCTTGTCGACTTCCATTCGTGTCGTCATCATCGATATCCTCGTAGACATGTGATACAGGAAATGGTGCCGATGGTATCAATATCGCCACTTTGCGCTGTGAATTTGGAGACATAACTTTATCTTTACGGTTATGGTCATCATCATAAAGAATAGTTGGCATCGGTGTGGCCACTTTTTTATTTTCTTTTTGAACCGAAGATCCATTCGGTGCGTTTTCCGTGGATTCTTTTGTATTTTCATTTACTTGCGAATCATCACTCTTCCTGGCACCTGCATCTTTTCTCTTTGCAGGTGATGGTGTCGTACCATGCCCCGACAAGGAGGCTGTCGGCTTGTTTCTGCGTGGCACTGTAGCTGGATGGGCTGGTGGATTGTTGGGTGTCTGGGGTTTGGTGTCCAGGCTATCTGGGTCCACATCGTGTGGTATGGTGGAAACATCTACAATTGTGTATGGCAGGGCCACGTGTTGTTCTGCAGCTGCAACCTCCACCACTCTCTGGTTCTGGAGCAACTTTTTCTTTGACTCTGCAATAGATTCCCTGTATTTTTGTTCTCTTCCAAGTGTAAATTCTTCAACTGGTATAAACGTATGTACGAAGGCTGCAGTTTTTGCTGACTCTTTTTCCTTGTTTCTCTTTTTAACATCTGGTTTAACAGGATTCCCTGATGCACCTTTTTGTGTGATGTCATATTTGTGGTAATAATGTCCTTTGTTTGTTTCCTCATTTTCTGACAATTCCTCCTTCTCCTCATCAGCTTTAGTTTCTACAGAAAAAATGTACAAGTTTGTAAGGTTCTACGATGCAAATCTGGATGGCCCAAACGTATTCTAGATGTAACAGTTAAGTTCTAAAGAAAAGACTTGACGACAAGAACCGTTCATGCTTAATTACATACTAGTGTACCCGCAATCAACAATAAATAAATAAATAAATAAAACGTAATGAAAATGATTGACGAAGTCTTTTCATCGTGAATAAATAGCACAGGAATCGTGAATAAATAGCACAGTAGCACAGGAAGTAGCCTTCAGATGTCTCAACAATTGGCTGTCATACGACTTACGGCATTCATGCAACTCATTATGAATATCCATGCTCAGTAGGTTACCTGCAGTATCATCTACAGCTGAAGCACTTCTTTCAGTTTGCTCTGTATCTTCAGGCTTCTTGTGTTCAGACAGGCCTGTTTTCTCCAGCACCCGTGGTGGTGTTGCTTGCCTTTTGGCAGTGTCCACATTCTTTTGGACAGTGTCAGTCGATTGTTTCTGTGGTTCTGTGGTATTATTTTTGGTTTGCGTTTCGGGAACCTTATAGTTAATATTCCCTGTAAAGAACACCATGGGAACATGTAACGAAAATGCATTTTTTATTCTGAGTGGATATGAAGTCTTTTTTCTAATGTTTTAACGTTTATAGAAACCACTTGTTCAAGTCATAAGTTTCAGCACCTGTGTTTAGTAAAAGTTAGCGTCATACATATCGATGATCTCTTCCGGATTTCCCGTAGGAAGAGGCCATAAATGTCGACAAATTGGCAAAATTGACGAAAATCGCCTGAATGTTCATGAATGAAATGCGGATGTTGAATGGAACACAGACACATCCTTCAATTCGTACATGTACATCATGTATTGCCTAAAAACTCCTCATTAATTTAACACTTTTCATAACATTAGAAATCCAAACTCTTGTATACCAGGATACCGCACCTGCTACACTAGTCATTCATAATCACTCTTTGCGACCATTCTTTATGGTTGCAGTAAACAATAGCTGGTATTAAAACACGGGTGAACTTGCATAGATTTTTTTGTTTTGGCTCTGCAGAATCTAGCCACAAATGATAAGTAGTCTTAAAACTTGATGGTCGTAAACAACAAGTTGTACTCTTGTTCACCCCACCAGAAATCAGTTTTACTGGCTAAATGTTGATTTTTAAACATTTTCCCCACATTATCTCTATCCAGGCACCATGACCAATTGTGAAACTATGATTCATACAAATTATCAAATTTGAAACTTACCTTTGGACAATCTTTTGGCAGGTTTGGGAAAATCTGCATGAGCTGAACGAAGTCTCCCACAATTGACACACAGATCCTTCTTCCATGCGTGTTGACTGAAGCTGCTGCACGCAGCTCGTTCTGACATTGTGACAAAAACTTTCACATCTAAAATACCAACAGTACTATACTAATATGCACTTCTTTGAAGTGGTTTATATTACAAATAATACGGATAACCAGACGATCAATTTCATTTAATTGCATTACTCCTTTAATGTCTTGTCACTGTGACCACCTGTTCCAACAATGACTCATACTTCCAGATTTGGTGCAATCTGATGTCACTTTCCATATACCGTATTTTGGACTCATTTCCATTGGCTGAAAATCACTGCATACAAAGTTGTTTCCGTGGCAATGTCCAGAAACCGACTGTCATGAAGGATAGGGATCCAGTTACCCCTCTGGCAGTGGGGTAATGAAAATCAAATCCAGATCTAGTCTGCCCATTGTCTGTAGTGAAGACAGCTTCAAGTCATTCAACTTAAATGCCATGATGCACCAAAAAATGATCCACCAGTATTCATGCACTACACTGCTAAATAACTGTACTCTTACCTTTGCCCACTATTCATCCGCTTTTCGCCATGAAATACCCAGTGCACATCACTTTTGAGTGATGGAGACAAAATGCTGCTTCCTCCTGATGCTTTTCCTGGGTCTAGCCTAGACTTCTTGGGTTTATCTCGACAGCTTCACTTGTTCACTGTCAGCTCAGCCCGGGTCTCCAGGCAAATAGACCTTCACATGACGTCATTTTTAGGCTGAACGAATAGTTGAATTTTCGTTGAAGGTAAGACAATGTGCAGCTAATCTCCTCATTTTACTCAAATAATTTAGATTACTGCCATTTTTAGTAATTTATTTAAAAACAAGGTATATAACTTGACGATTACAAACCTTCTATATACAGAGTGATATCATCCGAATGTTAAATGTATGAATGAAAAAAATTAGACCAGTCTAGATCCAGACTCTGTGCGAGACAAAATGTAAATTTATATCAGAGATAACTTAATTTTTTACCAAAAATGAAATAGATCTAATACAAGTGAAAAAGTTCCATTTTACAGCTGTATTGGTTAGTGTCCCAAATTTACACTGAACATAGTTTCGACGACAGATCGGCTATTCAGTGCCATACATCATTTTTACATATGGCGGCGATGCCCTCGTAGCCGGTGAAACTCTTCGAATTTTCACTTTTTTAAGGAGTATTTTCACTTTACTGGTCAAAATGCAGATAACAATCAAAACTCTACAACAGCAGACATTTAAAATAACCATTGAACCAACTGAATTGGTGAGTATTTTGTTTACAATCCACAGTTTTGTAAAACGTGGGATTGCTTCTGTTCAAATTTCAATGTTGTTGATTCATCATGCGTTGTCATGCTTCTACTACATTTTAGATGTTTAGGGTAATTTATCAGTCTAGTTTTTTCCTTAATTTATATGAATAAATTATTTGCCCCCTTTTATGACTTGTCGAGACGTTTCGGAGGCTGGATTTGGTCTGCACAGGGATAAGTGATGGTCCATCTGATAGCATTGTTCAACAACAATAGATAAAAATAGAAAATTCTGCGTCAAACACGATTTTTCAGCTCAAACGCGTAAGCCCCATATTCAGCGGGTGCAGGATTGGCCATGACGAAAAATGCTGTCTGCTGTACTATCTGCTGTTTGCTGTCTATTGTTAATGATGTATTTATGTGAGAATAAACTATTGAAAAAACTTCTTTCAATGTTCAGTATAATGTATTCAAATCAATAAATGACAATTTACAAGAGTTTTTTTTGTTATCTTATCTTTTGTTAAATATCATGGTTAAGAGTAAAAATACATGCGACGCGCTACAGCACCCCCGATAATTCACTGCAATGCGAAACAAATTCTATGCAACATGTAGAATAATGTGAGATGCACACCCCGCTTATGTGACGCACAAAAATCTGTGCGACGCGCCGAACATGTTGTGAATATACAGTAACCTAGTCTACAGACATGAAATTATATAAAACTTGGCTCATTTAAACAAATATTTAAACCAAATCACCCAATATACCTTAGTCACATCACATACAAGTATCACATAGATATATATGGATAGTTACATGACTATATGACAACATACCAAAATAAATACATGTATCAACTAAGAAAACAATTTTGCTCAATGAATTGGCATGGAAACAAGGACCATTACCCAGAATTCATAAGGTGACCCAATATTGTGACACATGGCAACTAGCAATGTTGCACTTCATGACCTACTATTTATTGATTTTCTTGACCTACTGCATACATGCTGCTCCTGTCTGTGAGACAGAATCATATGGCCTGAAAAATTTGCTAATTTTCTTCAAAATTTTTAAATACTAGAGAAATATCAGTGTTTAAGTTATGTGGAGACCTTGGGAAGTTGAAGGCCAAGGCCAAGGCAACAATGATTACAGAGATGTACCAGTTGCAGTAGTCCTGCCTGTTTCTCAACAAGTGGCACCACCACAACCACCCTCTGATGAATCTGGCCTGGGTAATATTGAAGCAGGTCATGAACCTGATGAAGCAGGTTTTGAACCTGATGAAGCAGCTTTTGAACTACCACCTGATGATCCAGCTTATGATGAAGCTGTTGCTATAGATGATGATCAGGGCCAATTTGTGAATGAAGAATCCATTATTTTGATTAGCAGTGCATCAGAGGGTGATGAAAACATAAGAACAATTCCAGAAACAGATAGTTGTGATATTGAGTGCCTTAGTGCCACTACAGGTAAACATAGCTTAATTAAAATGTAGGTCTACTTGCTTCTATTTCTTAATTAAATGTAGCACAATATATGCTGAATGAAAATATAACCATAATCAAATGACAGCATATATGTGATTTTATAATCTGAGTAATTTAAAAAGACATGAACTCTTGATTAGAGTATAAATAAAAGTTTTAAAATCTATGACAACAAATATAACATCATTAATTACATCTAACAGATGAGAGTGAAACTCTCCCAGACATACCACCAGAAGTAGAAAGTATACTAGGAAGACATCAGCCTCCTTTACCAACATTTAAACCTCCCTCAAAAAGGGTAAACACTGCTTCTAGTGAAGGCACCACTGAAGGAACCTCCAGTCCAGTTATACACCTTACAAAGAAGCAGAGAACTAATCAGGTTTCCTCTACATCTACCAGTAGCAGGAGCAGTCCTGTATTTAGGAACCAAAAACCTGACACACATGACCAAGAACCAATTGGTGCTGAAGCACAAGATATGTAAGTATTAAAATAAATATGCAGTAACCTTATGAAATTCATTTGGCACTTAATGTCTTACAAAAAGTTGTTACATGCTGTAACCTGATAAATTTTACTTTGGCAATAACATTTGTCAAAGCACCTGACTATCTGTCATATCCTGAGACATTTGGCATAGTTTTTTTTGTTTTTTTTTGTTTTAATCAAATTAAAATCAGTATCACAAAAATAATTGGAAATCATTGTACAAGGGTCAAAGCATAAAGCACCTGACTATCTGTCATCCTGACATATCTTTGGCATAGTTTTTTTGGTTTTTTTGGTAATCAACTTACAAATCAAGTATGATAATTGGACCTCATTATACTAGAGTCACAGTATAAAACAGCTATCTCTCAATCTGTCATCCTGAGACATATATATAGGTTGTTTTTTGGTATTTTCTTTTTCTAATAAAGTTAAAAATCAAGTGTCAATTAATAATTGGAAAAGATTGAATGTACAGTATCTAACACCTGAGATCACATGTACGGTTAATTTGTGCGATGCGCTTAAAACTCATGCAATGCGATGGAGAAATGTTTGTGATGCGTACATAATACCTGATATCCGCCCATAACTTTTGAGACGTGAAATATGTGCGACGCGTAACCGAACATGTATCCACTTGTAACAAGGAAATGTCTTCCTTCTGTTGCTTCCAGATGTCTACCTGAAATTATACCAGAAAAATGGGAAACATTAATTACATACTTAAGGAAAAACAACTTGAGGATTGCTCCTATACTAGGTGATGGCTTCTGCTTTCTTTATGCTATCATATCAGGTTTATTTCATGATCATTCAGTGTACTGGACACTGGAAAACATTAAGAGAACAATTACAACACATTTGATAGAAAATGCAGACAGATATAAGGATTGGCATGGAGGTAGTGCAGATGAATTGGTGTCTGATGCTACCCAATTCTTCCAGGATGGGAACTTCAACAGGGACATTGTAGACATATTAGTCCAAGCCACAGCTGATGCCCTTAAACTGAAACTAGTAATATACAAGAAGAGTCCCTCTGGTAGAATTCAGAAGCTACTTGCAGAAGGTGATAATGCTGATAAAACAGTGCACTTGAAATTCTCAACAGGGGCTACTGCCAGAAATCCAAGGTATACAGGTGCCAATCACTATGATTCAATAGTGCTACTCAACAAGGCATCTACAAATGTTCCAACATCCCATTCTACATCAGAGTGCATAGATCTAACATGTTCCCCAGATAAGCATTCCATTCACAAGAAAACAAAGGAAACAGTCAATGTAAGTGGTGCACATCCTGTGAATGTGGAATTTGATAATGACACAGAATCAATTTCTGCATCAGTGGCTACAGAGGATGACTTTCAAGATGACAGTACAAATCTTCTAGATTTCTCAGGCTTATCACAGATGGAGATTGAAGCTGCAATGGAACATCATTTAGCCCCTGGAACTCTTTTTCCTGTGCAACTCTTCAGAAATGTTGAGCCCAAGAAGGTGGACTTTGTGCCCCCAAATATTGATGGTATTAAACACTATCAAGTTCCATGCACCAGAATAGATTACAGTACCAAAACTGCAGACAGGAGATGGTTTGTGTTGAAGGCATCACCTAAATCAGGCATATCTGGCATCAGGAAATTGGGCAGCTGTCAGGGTTCATGGGAGTGTGTCAATGACTCTTGCTCCTTCCTGTCTACAGAAGGATACCCCAATTGGTGGCACTGGGAGTACAAAGCAGGTAGCAAAACATGTTACAGCTGTGGCCATTTTGCTGCACAAATGCCTTGTAAAGCTAGAAAGCTTGTGCAATTACAGATTGGTGACACTTATGCTGATGTGTACCACATTGGAAAACATACATGCACACTCAGGCCAGAGGTTGCCAGTGATGTGGAATACACTAAGAAGTGGGTGAAAAGATTTCCAGGTCTCACATTCAAGCAACTCAAAAGCAGTGTGATGCAGCTCTTAATAGAAGATGGAGACATGGCTGGAGCTGAAGAAGCTGGTTACAGAATCACCCACAGAGCATACAGCAGTGTCAAAAGAAGCCAGAAAATTCAGCTTCATCCAGAAGAAGTGGACACTCAGTCTCTTGAAGCAGTAGCTGAAGTTAAAGTAGGAACAGACAAGAATGACACATTGCACATTTATAAAATAGGTTCTAAGGCAATGGACAATAGGATTGATTTTGTCATGAAGTCTTCCACCACCATTTTGGATATTGCAGTTCAAATGGACATTGATGGTGAAGAAAATATCCTACAAGAACAGGACTGTTACTTTGATGGGGCTCACAGCAGATGCAGAGGGTTTGTTTCCTTGGCCCTATGGGTTTGGCATCCCTCCATGAGAAGGTTGATTAGGCTTGCCAGTATGGAGGTGAAGAGTGAAAAAACTGAAGATATCAGTGTTTTCTGGCTCCTTCTCAATGAAATGCTGGAAAAAGTTACTGGAAAACAAGGTTACAAGTTCAATCCCAAGAAAATTATGTGTGATGAAGGAGGGGCTAACTTCACAGGGCTTGAGAAGGTCTATGGAGAGGAATTTGTGAGCCAAAGAGTCATTACCTGTCAGTGGCATTTCTTAAACAAGGTGCAGCAGAGAATAGCCAAAATTGGTGATCAATTTCAGGAAGAATTTCTGAATTTGGCTCAGGATATGTGCAGAGTGA
>JBCAUI010134093.1:0-18243 GCA_038406195.1 Haplosyllis anthogorgicola
ACAATTAGCTAATTATCTTTTCATTCTCTTGGGCAATAGGGATTTTCCCCTACAAGAGGAGGCTTTAGATGCCCGTCACCTTTGAAATCTTTTACATAGTTTTGACGAAACGGCAAATTACGTACAACAATGGGCCATTTTGATCCAAACGTGTCACTTCAAATCCGACTATCCACTATGGACCCAAATCCAACTATAGACCATTTTGACCCAAACACATCACTTCAAATCCAACTATGTGCCATTTTGACCAAAACGCATCACATCAAAGCCAACTATGGGCCATTTTGATCCAAACACATCACTTCAAATCCAACTACCTGCTGTTTCAACCCAAACATGTCACTTCAATTCCAACTATGGGTGGTTTTGACCAAAACGTATCACTTCAAATCCAACTATGGGCCATTTTGACCCAAATGCATCACTTCAAATCCAACTATGTGCTGTTTTGATCCAAATGCATTGCTTCAAATCCAACTATGGGCCATGTTGATCCAAACACATTACTTCAAATCCAACTATCCACTGTTTCAATGTACACACATCATTTCAAATCCAACTATGGGCCATTTTGACCCAAACATGTCACATCAAATCCAACTATGGGCCATTTTGATCCAAACACATCACTTCAAATCCAACTATCTGCTGTTTCAACCCAAACATGTCACTTCAAATCCAACTATGGGCCATTTTGACCCAAACACAGCACTTCATATCCAACTATCTGCTGTTTTGACCCAAACTATGTAAAATTTTAACTAGCTAAAACAGAAAATGTTGATTTTGACTCTGAAAAAGTGCCTGAAAAGGCTTGAAAGTCCCCTCAATTAGGTCTTGGGGTGTGCCAAATCCAATGGTGGTGGTTTCAAGTCTCTATGATTAGCGGTTTCCAAAATATGATATTTTTTCTTGATTTTTTGCTGGAAAATGTAGTCATAAAGTTCTGAAACTTGGTAGGGGAATAGATTAGGATCCAAGGAGCAATGCAGTAAAGGCCCTGTTCAATTACAATGCATTTTACCCTGTTTTGGACTATTTCTGAGCTCATTTTCTAAGATATGTCCCATAATGCACTTTGTATCACAAAACATGCATAATATACATGCAGATTAACTCTCCATAATGTCTACTTATCAAATATTACTCTTCAAAGTTTGGATGCATTAATTGTATGGGTGATATTTGTGGAATTAAATTGCAAGTTATTCCCCCGAGCAGATGCTGGCATGCCATAACCGTGCAAAGCACGGGTTCCACCTAGTACTAGTTAAAAGCGTACACACCTGTAGACACACATTTAAGTTGTTTAGCAAAATCACCTGAATCACACATACTGGCCTTACCTTTTGAAACGTCTAGGAAAGAACAATGCCAATTCATGATCTCTACAAGGACTTCTAGACTCTGATGATTAAATTGCAATGCTCTGATGTGTGTAAGAGAAGAATCTGTCAGATACATAACACTGTTGATACGGATATGGTATAGAAGTTTCGTTTCAAAAGAAGATTAATATCATCTCGGAAATACACTTCCTGTCTGTCCTGTCCGAGTCTTCTCTTTCTGCTAATCCGGAATATCAGGTGACCAACCTACAAATCTTTGTAATCTGAACTAATACAAGCCACATCGTTTCCTGTTTCTCCTTTCTCCTGCTTTAATACATCTTTATTTTAAACTAATTTACAATGCAAAAGGTAAACATCTAAGAATATAGCAAGTCTTTAATACAAGACGAGTCTGAGGGATAGGTATTATTGTCCAGTATATTCATACACCTGGTTACATGCTAGGTCAAGCACAGGTGATTCATTTTCATTAAAGGTAGTCCTACTGTTGACACAGACCACAAAGCCAGCTTCAGCCTGAAAATAGATCCTGAACCAAAGCAGCTCAGGAATGTTAATAACATCTACTTCAAAGGAGACAGCCTAGTGTAGATGGAGGATTATATGGTCATGCAATGCCAAAGGTACCAATGATAAGTTCAGAGGTGCTTTTGTTCCAGTACTAATGGCCTTTAAGTGACCATTATATCAGGCTTCTTGTTCCAGTAATATTTCCTGAACTCCACTATTTTATCATACAATATAGTATATTGCTTGGCATGACTTAGAATAGTCTTATTCAAGTCATACAGATAGAGAGGTTATGTACAAAAAGGACAAGCCACCGACAGGGGTTACAGATGTGAAGAATCATGAAGATTAAAAATGAGCTTTTTGTGGAAAATAATCCTGCCCAATCTGAAACTACGTTTGTAGCCCTTTAAAGTTGCGTGTAGTATTTCCCAAAGAGAAGAAATTAAATTTAACCTTTGAAGTGAAAACAATATTACACATTTTAGATAACTCAATGAATGTGTGTGTGAATAACAGAGTCTGTACAGATATAATGTCTGTAATTCAAGTCAACTGTCTGACGTATATTGTAAGAAATAACTAGAAAGAACAATTTTTCCTCCAAGTTAACAATATTAACTCCCATACAAAATACTGCCCAGGAAATCGCCTTCATTTTTGTTGTAGGTTTCTCATTAGGTTCCTCTATGTTAATGTAACAAATAGAAATGAAGAGGATTTCCTTCTTCCCGGTTGTGTAGTCCAGTGTTTTACAGACCTTTAAATTGTGTTTCAAACAATGATCTATGCATTACGTTTGAGCTATTTCCATGACAACTGCTGTAATTAACAATGATTTAAGGATTACATTTTCCTTATGCAACTGATGGCATTTGACATGTGAAGAGAACATTACTAAAACATGGTTCTTAAAGAGGTCATACAACTTACATTACACGCTTTATAATGGAATAGTTCCCACCATGTTTTGAAGGAATTACATCGTTTTTCCATATCAAATGGAAAATGGAAATAAACATTTAGATGACAGACGCAAAATAAAGCTGGTAGGTATTAGGCGGCTTTTGTTTTTCTTTATGCACTGTCATGAAACTTTATTGGTTATTGCCATGTGGGCAAACATGGTTATAAATACTATCTGGGTTAGCGTACATATGTGCAATGTCTGCTTGGGAGTATTGATAAAAGGCTCCGGTTTTGCTGTGTGAATTCCCTTGAAGATTTTCTTTCTGTTTTACTTATCACACCTACAAAACATTATTATATATACATGTACATACATTTGAAGCCAGTACAACATCCATCAGTATCAAATTTATCGGTTAAATCCTACAGACTGATAAAGGATAACACTTTTGAAGTTTTCAGTTCTACTTTTTACATTCCACGGACTTCCACATAGTTGTGTCTGTATGTCTCTCTATCTATACTGTTGCATAAGATCAACTTCATAGATTAATATCCCATCCATTTTACTGATCCTTTTAAATTATGTACAGTAGTATTGTCGTGGGTGAAAAAAGAAATGTGTAAGTCGCTGTTGAAAAATGTTTTTCTTGTCAAATGCACGCAATGAAACCTTTGTTTGGCACATAGTCTGTGAGGAGTGGCATAAACGCAAAAATAATCAACATATGAAAGAAATACCTGTTTTATTTGATGTTAGTGTGTGATTAAGGCATTACAAAGATGATGTGACAAAATTACGTAATTTCACTTCACGTTTGAAGTAGATTTTGTAACTTTTACAAGAAGGATTGTATTTGCGTCAATATTCTTTTCAATATGTCTGGAATACAAATAATCACAGAAGACTTCTTTTAACATGCGTGCCATATTCTTGTATTCAAAATGACAGAGTCATTTGATCACAAGCATTGAAAGTGAACAGTGAAAGTGAAAGTGAACAAAAGTGTACTCTCAGACATACATCTACTCTTATCCTTTTCATCAAATTGATAAAGCTTACTAAAATAGATGTAAACCACGAGATTAAAACCTAAATGATAAATATCTGCGCCGTCGGAAAAAAATAAGTGTTAAATATAGGTGTGAAAAGAGCAGGCTTATTGAGTTTCCTACAGCGACTGTTTCATCTGATCTACTTTCAAGTTGTTACTTGAAGCTTTAGTTCGTTTTGCCAGTTAATTTACAGGTTACATTCACTACGCCTGCATAATTACAAATACCAACAAACTCCGGCCACTTAATTTGCCAACTTACTTGGACCAAGGATTAGATTCATGTCCATGGAGCACTTGGAACACTCAATTTAGAGACCAGGTTAGTTTCTCTACAGAGTGCAAATGAACACATTTGTCAGGCAAATCAGCCATTGTGATTCAACATGGCACTTCTCTGGTGACCATAAAGTCTACATAAAGCTGTGATAAAGAGCAGGATGTTCACACAATGCCATAAATTTAAGTGTTATTTTGGCCTTTGAATTCATGTAACAACTCCAAAGATCCCAGCTACTTTACTGGATAATGTGTACTTTGGTGACTCAGTCCTGAACACAGGTGTAAGCCATGTTGCCACATTCCAAGAAATTTGACACTCTACGATGTGGGATTTACCATAAAAAATATTTTGATCATTCATCCTTTAAGAGCAAAAATCAGACATCCTTTTATAAAAAAAATTTTTAAAAACTGTTACATTCCATGGTTCTTGCATGCATTCGCTTTTTAGCCAAATTGTTGTAATATTGCATGTGTACAACTTGTGAAAAACAACAAAAATAGGGTCATCAACCTCATCTTTGTAAATCACAATAAGAATGTCACTGTCTAAGCAGCTTCATGTCAAGATGTCAGCCGTGTATCCAATAAAGGTAATACGGCACAGTCATCAAGACAACAGCATTTGATAAAAGGATAACGACACCTAAACCTACATGTAAATCTAGACTGCACCTCTTGAGCAGCTCTTGCAAAACAACCTTACATTCCTTCTCACTGCCTTCTGCCTTAAATGTTGTGGCAAATAAAACTAAGAGATTTTCAGATTCGGCTTGTAAGTTTCACATGTGTAAAATCTTAATAGTAATAATTTTGTCGGTAAAATGCGACTTTCTCTATATTTAGAACTATTACATTTTCTTTTGTCGCTGATACTCTTCTAGATTTCTACAGACGTTTATAAACTCTTTTGCCACGTGATAATTTGCAAATGTTAGATTCTACACGAGATAAGATTCAAGCCTAAATCCATCTCTACAAAGACTAGTTCAACATCCCTAAGCTTTTGTAATCACAGTTTCGTCTGGTTTTCGTCCGTTCGTCCGTTCCCATCTTCTTCTGTAACGCAGAGTGTAATTCTATTCCAATCTAATCATTTCCTTCCAATCCACTTTAGTTAAGTATGTCAGAGAATCAAATAATCAGAGAGGGACTGAAACAAGTATTTAGTCGTAAATTTACATTCGCATGTCAAAGAAAAGTCCGTAATAGACTCTATCCTAATGAAACAACAATAAGGAAATGCAAACCTAGATTTGCGGAAACTTGCACCATATTGTGTTCTCAAATTTTACATGTAAGTCATCATTATTACTGTTCCTCGCCTAATTGGTCCTTGGAATTATTAGTGCTATTATTCATCAAGAGTATGATGTAGGGCGTACTCGTGATGACTTTCGTTCTCTTGTTTGACATGTGTTGGCACCGCCAACAAGAAACATAACATCTTGTAATGGACACAATTAGTATTCGAATCTAAGCCTCGTTCGTTCTGCCTCAGAGTCTATGATGTCTCATTTTCTTGCCTTTATTGGTCTCCTTTGTGGGTAACAGTGTGATGTAATACTGTCTTTTAGCACTTCCTTTTATCTCACTTCATTAGCCAGACTGCAGAAAGAACATTGAACTAGACTATATTTCTGTGATATAGAAACACCATACAACCTATTCCCATAAAGACTTTACGACCCCTCTCTGATGCGGGCCTTGAAATTGGAGAACAAATTACCATAGCTGGTGGCACATTGAAGACGGTTCGTGAGTCGGAATAAATGAATGTCATTCATACGGCAGTTAGGGGTATGATTCAAGTAGCTATGGAAGCCAATAAAGTTAAAAAACATACTGACTGTCAGAAAGAAATAATAAGTTATTTTTCAAAGGGTATATATGTTTTACACGCCACCTATGTAGACGGATATCGCTCTATTCTTTGGCATTTGAGGCTTTTACATATGGGCATGTATTCATATAAAAGAAGGCGAGGAAATAGCCCACCTACAAAGGATGCTCTTGCCTACACTGCACCGCTACATATCAAACCACATCTATGTAGGTGTTGCAACAATTAATTTTTATAATGATATTTGATACAATAAAAAGACTAAATCTAAGGCAATACATAACAACACCTGAATAAAGTGGACATTTATAGCTGTCCATTAGACAGTGACGCGTCCAATTAGTACTTTTTACATTCAATCATTATTTCAATATGCAAACATACAAGTAAGAAGACAATACAAAATTTATATTTTTTTGTCTTACTAAATTAGATTTGTGAACAATCATTATGGTACAAAGTGTATGCAATAAAGGGCGATTTTACGACTAAAATTGTGTGATGGTGTGCTAGACTGCAATAGCTAAGTGTAGGATTTTTTTTGCTGCCTGACAAGTATGGCAGTACCTGACGGGTAACAAATATACTGCATGCTTTGGCAGATTTTTCAAAGTTGTTTGATTACGACAAACTCACCGTGTTAACCCATTCCAGAACGCAGCAGTAATGCCACAATTAGTATTCCCATCAAACTTACTTTTCCTCTGCCTAAGACTATCTTGTCCCATTTTCTTCCACTTACTTGCCACCTTTGTGGTAACATATGATGCAATTCTCCTTCTTTAGTTTGTGTTTCTTCTGTGCACCATTACTTATTTATTGCTCAAACATAGTTACGGAGGAGTGGAATTTAGTTGAGCTTGAAAAAGTCCGTGTCTTTCAATGCGCAATACGACAGTGAGGCACCTACGCACAGAATTTGATTTAATGGACTCCGGATACAATTATTAGTTCGGTCCGTCTGCCCATGCACGGTACAGTCCAGATTAGGCTGATGTCAAAGTTAAGTTTTGGCTAAAATACTGTTCTCATGGATTCAAGCTGTTTTACTACACAGACAAAGATATCTAATTATTTAACATTAGAACTTCTTACTGACAAATACACCAAGTAACCTGTTCTGTTTTTTCCTTCAATACAAAAGTTCGTTCTCTTACTTTTGGTTTCTGAGAGTACCTATTCGTGCATTTTGATATGCCTATATTTTACGGGAAACTAAGATGAAATCCTCTTGGCTGAAGTACACATTTTTGGACTCATGCCAAACTAGCTAGCAATCCCTGGCAGGTGATCAATTTTCATCATCTTGTCGCTTTTTGACACAGACCACCTGGACTGTTTCGACACAAATACAGCCCTGATACAAGTGTTATTGCTTACATTTGCTGTTTTAAAGGAGAAAGGCATTGCTATCTACAGGAAATATTTAAAGCCTTAGAGGTTGCTAAGCTTTCAGTGCATCAAGCAGTCTATCTGTTCAAGAAATGGTAACTGTAATAAATAAAATAACCATTTGCTCTTCAGTTTTTTGCTTACCACGGGGACATTTTTTACACGCTAAAGAATTCCAACCGTCTTGTTTTTAACTGAATAATGTGTTATTTCTTTAACACAGAAATTTGAATGCTTCCATCTACATTTGACAAAAACCCATCATAAAGTTTACGTAACCGACCTTTTAAATCGACACTTTGCAATAGGCCGCATGAAGATCGGTTCAACAGAAACGGCACATAGACTGGCGTTCAATCATTCAACTGAGTGTCAAGTTTAAATTAAAGTCTACCAAGGCAAGTCGACTCAATGCCATCGAAACTCTTTTCCAAACTGCTGACCTAGATAGATCGTGTATTGAACACCAAATTACTATTGCTGACGTGGGAGTAACATCAATTCGAAAATGGCCCAAAATGCAATAGATGAACAACTAATTTAGATAAGGTCCTTCCATGCAAGGTTCGGCGCGTTTAAAACGGTCTTTTTTGTAATAGATTTGAAATGGATCAATGGCAACCATCAACTAATGTTATGTTGTTAGAAAGTGTATCGCGTTTTTTGCAAAATATTTCACTGTTCGGTACTTCATGGACACATAATTGTAGATGTGTTTCAGCATTAACCAGAAAAGCTGTCAGAATGCTCTTGAGAAATTGTGACGAGGCAAGTGATCAATTTTATCATCTTGTAAGAATATTGACACAGACCACCAGGACAGCTTCTACACAAATACAGCTCTGATACAAGAAAGCTGTGGAATTCCAATAAGGTTCCTGTCAAAGGATGCATCGGTTACCATTGAATTTGTCTTGATGATGTTGAGACTGGTTGTTGTGACCTATTGAAGGACATGTAGAATGAACTGGAATATGTACACTACATCTCAACACTGTACTGTTCAAAATCCCTTTCCATTCTACCAACAACTTGAATCAGATAACAATTATTATCAGTTTTAATGTAACTAAGACCATAGGCCCATTAATTAATGGCTGGTTATTTGATCCCAAATAGTATCATTAGCAAGTTTAACGAACATATGTTAAAAGGCAAAACCTTCCTACATAAACCTAACAACCACCGATATTGACGCACTAATCATTAAAACGGTTTTAAGAGCGGAATCATAAACATAAAACTGTACTGCAATATTGATGTACAGATGTAAGCAAGACACTTTTTACATGAAAAAGCTTCTCTGAATACACGTACAAAATATAACAATTGACTGCAGTAAAAAAAATGAAGGGAAACTAGAATTTACTTGCATAGAAATTCCACCTGTTTTTTTATAAATACGAATTTACTGCGTACATCCTCCTTTATTAAAGGTTTTAACGAGAGATAATCTAGGAATTAATGTTTGTAGTGAGATAATATCTCACAAGGTCAATCATAAAAATAGGTCTTATTTCACAGAGTAGCGGGGATGCGGGAATCAATGCCTTGCCTCGGGCACTGAGGTATTTTCACACTACTTTCCGACATAACAAACTTTTCTATTCACATTTATAGATATCTGCTTGAGATAACGGATGCCAACATGATTTATTTTGGTTTTAAGCCAAAACCACTTACTACTTTTTATAGATTAGCTCTTCAGGGTAATTTCCTATTAATTATGCCTACTGATAGAAACATAGAATCCATAACCTTGAAGCCTTCAAAGACCTCATTCCCTAAGTGTATCATTACGTACTAATCCGGTACAAAGCACTTGAACTTCAAAATCAATATAATTAAAATCGAGTTCATTCAAGAGAACACTATCAGGTTCTGTTAAAACTTTATTCTGCAAGGATTTCATTGAAACCTTTACGCCGTTTACAAGCTTATAAAGCTGACAAACATCCATTAGATGTTATTAGTATTTCAAATTTCCTACGTTTTCTTTTCTTTTTTTCTAATTTTTGTGGACAGACATTTTTTCACTGCCCCTGGTACACTTTGTTTCGGACTTCTGGTGACTCTGCTCATGGGTTTCTTTTTTTTATTCCTTTCCTCACGGACTATCAGATATTTGAACACATGCCAGTTAATGTTAGAAAACGGCGATCCGCATACCCTTGGTTAACACCGGAAGAAGAGCACTTACATAAGAGCCGCACTCCGAAGTACTGCTCTGTAACGCACACAGCAAGACCTTTCCTATCCAAGGGCATGACTACACGGGATAAACGTACTTCTATCAGGTATATGCTTTTGTTTATTATTAACACTAAAGGACACTTCCTGCTAACATTAGTCTCGGGATGTATTCATTAGAGATCACCCAATGGATTTGTCACTCCATGGGGTTTCACGATAGAAGGTACCGACGTCTGTGCATGCTCCATACGGTATTAAAAGGAATTTCTGATATAGCAATATCTATTTGGACCGTGTTCCTTTAAAAACAAATCCATTGTGTGAGCTGTAATGTAGGATGAAAACTTACCGGTGACAACGTTAATATCCGAAACTCCATCTTGCGATAAATCTACCGATCGAGGATTACGTTCCAGTTCGTCTTTGAGCACTGCTTTTCTCTTGGCCGAACCGCACAACCGATATATCCCGACATGATCCAGACCCCTTCTCTCCACCTCCTCGATGCACCTTTTCACCAGGATCGGCATATTTAATCCGGATTTCTCACGCTTGATAATGGTCTCCAGGTCAACGCCAAAGAGTGCGTTTTTGCGAATGGAGGGCATACGCTGGAGGGAGACCGACGGTTCCTTATATTGGCACTCGAGGTAGAGCACGCCCTTGGGTTCAAGCTTGAGAGCAATCTTATTGGGGTTGCCTTGACCTATGAAGGAGTTGAGGAGGAGCGACCCACTGAAGCACAACCGGTGACGTGTATTGGGGTCCCAGCTGTAAATTAGGAAGGAGACTTCCCTGGCGTTTTCAAGGTCCACGTCGAAAGATTCGTCCCAATCAAAGTTTATAGCACCAGTTCTGATCATTGTACGGGCTTTGTTGACCCCATCCACTTCAAGCACACAGTATAAATCCCTTAACATGGTCTTGGAGGACTTTAGCCCATGCCCACAATAGATATGTACCACCAATAATCCATCTAGTAACTTTGTGTCATACGATTGTAGTTTTTTATTCTCAAGTTCTGGCTGGTATGGCCTGAACTCATCCATTTTGATTTGTAATGGCTTTCGAGCTAATTGTAGTTCTCTTATTCGTGCTGCATTAGATTGTCCCTTTCCGTCCCCATTTGTGTCTCCCCCGTCGAGGGATCTCTGTCTTTGCTGTTTTGACGCCGATGGCGTCATGGTTGTGGTCCCAGGCGTAGATATACTACTCAAAGAGGAATGCGAGTGGCTTATTTTACCACCTCTACCTAGAGTCTGCACTCCTGTATTAGTCCTTTGGTCTGCTTGTAATAAATCTGGTACAGGATCCCCCATTTGATAGGTCTTGTAATCCAGAAGAGAGTCTGCACTCAGTTTCCGTGTTACTTTACCATGGTGAAGGGGTAAGCCTCGATTTGGATTGACGGCCACCATTTTGGAAAGAACAGAAGGTGAGACTTTATTGGAATGCCACGTCCAGTATTCTGCGGAAGTATAACTGTCTGGATTGTTGGAAACTGGTCCCGTATCACTTATATATCCACTGCCTACTCGCCCTGGCATCATGAAGGTACCTGTAAATAGAAAAAAAACCCCAGAAAATGTTAATATTCTTCTTTTGTTGTGATCCATCTCAGGAAAATAGGAGTGCTGGGAAACAATAGGAATTCCTGCTGGTTGTGCTGTGATTCTGCTTGAGGCCATTACCCTTCATTACCACCAATAGACCATAAACGAAGAATGTACATTTAAATTGTTTGACTATGCTGTTGCCCAACATTTACTGAAAAGTGAAAACTTCAAGGATCTATGTAAATGATTTAATAAATTTCACGACATGAAATTAAGATGAAATGAAGATTATGAAAGCCAATACTCTTCAAAGAAGGATTGACACCCATTACTTCTATCGAGTATTTTATGCAGACGTGATTTGTATCTTCTCTTAAGTGAAACAGGCTGAGTGTGAATATTACCTCACTATTATTGCCTCACTGTTATTTTCAGAAAGCGAAAGACTCAGCTGGCACTTGTTAAGACTTCAAACAAGCACCTATTATTAGGTTACATGAAAACAGGAAGCCCAACTAAAGGTTCCTAGCAGAATTGAATCAGCTTTCTAGCACGTGTCTTTTTTTCTACGTCTTTTCCAGATTCTAATTTAGGCTTTTTCAACTGGATATCTGACTGTAGACATTTTAACACCGTATTGGGATTTTTTGTGTCAAAGGCATAATTTAAAAAGTGTCATCAGTTTCTTTACTTTTCCATTTTCCATTGTATTTCAGGAATCAGAAGTAATTGAATGTCACTTTCATACAAAGACCTGGTCCTACACAGTCTAATTTTATAACACTAAACTATAACTTTTGTTAATGATTTTTCTTGTCTGTCTTTTCAGTAATCCTGAATACCTCTTTACCATGTTGATTCTGTATTTCGTGATCAGCTGATTGCCTTGAACCGACCAAGAGTGTCCCTACTCACAATTATAATCCCCACACTACAGACAGATCCATGAAGCTGTCCTATTTATCTAAATAACTTACATGCACTAGCACCCATAAAAGTCCGAAGAGTTGGTTTATATGATGTGTAAATGCGTAGATAAATATCTGCATGGAAGGAAAAAACGTGTATCTTAACATGATCCAAATTACTCGTGTAAGTATCAATATATGTGTGCACGAATCAAACAAAGTTTTTGAATATTAGCTTAGTCACGTCAAGATATTATCTTGTCGGTTTGTTTGTATGTAAACAAGATTCGAGTTAGTCGGTAATGAGGGGTAACAGGGTAACTCATATATTTCATCATCCACATAAATTTTTAAAAAAGTGTCATTAATTTATTACAATCAAAGCAAATAATTATAACAACTTAAATGTTAAGTCTTTCATTTGGTGAAAATTCTGTTTAATATACATGTGTACAAAAATAAAAAAATAAGCTGAATACCTTTTTTCATTATGTCCATTAAAAAATAATCAAATCGACAAGATAATATCTCATTTTGACGTGACTAAGTTATTAATACAATGTAAGCTGATCAATTACATACTGTGAAGAAAACTCTAGGGTAAATCCACCTACTGGGCCAAAGTTAGTCGACGAAACGAAATATAAGTGGCATGTTATACCACTTTTCGCTCTGCTATTACAACGTTTTCTTTATATCGACATAAAAATAATGCAGCAGGTATGACGATGAATTTTATTGGTAGCGACAACAACAACAGAGGAGAATATCTCATTCACCCAATACCGCCTAAAAGATATATTGAAATCTAAATTCTGCAAAGAGCCAATGACAATGATGCAAGAGAATGATAATGAGACGTAACAATCGGAGTGCGAATAGTGCTGTGTATCATGCAAAGTGGCAAGACACCTCATCTGGTTTCTGCTAACGTCCATTATAGTTTCAATCATATTTCAAACCCATAGCTGTTTGGTGTGCGCAATAACTGACTATAAATTCCCCACAGGAAACACATTCATAATAAAAATTGTGTGTTTTCTGTAATTTTGATACTTTACAAAAGTGGCCTCCTGATTCCTGGACATTACTTTGCGTTTAAATCATCATACATTATGACAAATAAATGTCGCGCAAATATCAATTTCAAAGGGACGAACTTCCAAATAACTGTGTACTTGCTTGCAAAATACCATAGCAATCCAAGTACCGAGTTAGCACAGGTGCATGTCAATAGCTCCTTAAGCTTGATGCCTGCAAGGTCACTTGAGACAGTCCCAACTAGGGACTCTAGTTATCAACATACAGTCTAATCATGAAGTCCCTCCATTCATCTATATAAGTTACATGAAGCGGTTTACTCAATGACCAGAATGGTTTACAAAATGATATATAACATCGGGACTGCAGGCTGTTCCCATGGTAATTTTATCTGCAGCATGCAGACATGGTGTGCTTCTTTAAAATGTCATGTCTTTTTTAGCTCCGAGTTATAGAAATGGAAGTCTCAATGTCGAAATTAATCCTGACATTGGAAGTTTGTCTGACGTGCTATCAAATAAGTTATGACATATGTGGCAATCCTTCTTTTTTTAGTGTTATAAACATAACCATTGAATTATTTAAGAAGAATGTGAATGTTATTTGTTACTTTACTTTATAATAATTAACCAAGACTACATTTAAAAATAGTAATGACGATGTGATGCCAACGACATGGTTTGATGACAGACAATAATTCATGGTTGTAAAAGCAGCTCATTAATTCCTTCAAGCCGAAAGTTTACAATCCGAAATACTGCATCTCAACGACAACAAATGTATCCAAATATAAATATTGCTAAGTACAAACAACATAACTATAGTTATGCATTTAGTTCATCAGTCACCATTACGAGATATCAAGCAATTACAATAAATCTTTAATTAAGTCACAATTAACTATGATACAGATGAAAATATGATTGGATGTTTATGATGCTTATAATTATAATTCTTCCCCAGAGACTGGGTGGTATTGTTCATTATTCCAATCATGGTGCCATTGTTCGCTATTGATATCAAATTAGTTTAATGTAGTAGAAGTTGTGTTTCTGTTAAGTGCTGATACTGATGGCTCGTAGTTTATAACAGAAGTCAATGTGGACCGGGTATTCTCATTATTTAATATCATTTCTATTTGAGTTCATTTCCCGCCGAAGTGGTTTGAATTCTAAAGAGAGACAAGTAACAATTCGTGATGTGTAAGTATTAATAATAGATCTACAGAAAGTTACGAGTTAAATTCTATCCGTGACAGTGAAGAATCGTGTGCCGTAGTAATCTATTACCCAGCATATTACGTCAAATGCAGTAGCAATAGTATAATGCGTCCAGAGCTTTGGCGGATCTGGGGGGGGGGGAGAGGGCAGCCCTCCAACGGCCCCAATTTTTTTATTTTCATAGAATTTTTGAGGAGAGAACGCGGAATCCTGCATCCGCCCCTGCAGAGAATAATGCACTGATGTCAGTCTTTGCAAATAGGTCCAGTCTGAATCCCACAGGTCATTTGTTGCTTTTTTTTACGAATCCTACAACTTTCCAAGGGTAACATTCCACAGAACAGCAATATTGAAACTCAAGAAACATCACAAGATATTAATGACTCCCAACGATCACGTAAATATGAAATTATTAAATGAAACTAAAGTTTGATCTCATTGGAAAGTCTGACATTCATTTTGCAATAATTTTTTTTAGTAAACGAAGTTTTCTTTATCTTAATAACAATCGCCATCTAAAAATGTCTGTCCTTCATACCAAATTTACTTTATTTTTAATCATGTCGGTAGGTATGTGAATATGGATGTGGTAAAAATAAAACATTAATTTCAGCATTTCTGCTCTGTGGAAAGCTACATGACAATGGCACTGAGTGATCGATACGTTGTTCTTTTATTATTTATGAAATGTAATATACAAAAGCTTTCAGTTGGCAGGAAAAAACCCGTTTCAATTGTTGTTATTGATAAATTGGTGTGAGATGTTATTTGAGTCGTGAATATTAAAATAACATTTTTTATGACTGAAGCATTGTATAATATTTACTGATGAGTGTTGTATTATCAATTCGTTTCCATTAACCGTATGCAATAATTCGGAACAATTCCAATTTCCTATAATAAGAGTACTAAGTTAGCAGTTGAGATGAACACATGTATCTCTGTAGACTTGTAGAAATAAATAGCTGTGTGCAAATAGATTCTTTGTCTCATTCCAACGTAAGTGTCTGGAATCTTCCGTGCGTGTATGGAAACTAACGGGAACTTCATCAATGAGGACAAAGCGTGTATATATAGTGTGAATAATTCAGATTCAATGTAAACGTTGATACAGTAATATTCACTGATTTCAACGTCTGATCTCCCAACAGACTAATCATCAAATTCTGCGGCAATTAATGGTCTGTTGCCATCGTTACGGTTATCACAATAAGCTACTTTAGGCTGTTCAGTACAAGACAACAACTGCAGCTCCTCTTCTGAAACGGGTAAGCCCCCAGGTCAGCACTGTCGTACAGGTGTGTTGTACACATGAACTAAATAGAGTGTGAAACAGTAGGTTCTCCTGTGGTCCACTTTTGTGTTTCCTAAAACACTCGAGGTAACGATGTAAATACCACACCTGCAGGTTTCAGTTTCACTTTGTCCTTCCCTTTTTAGAAATGGTTTTGCAAGGGTAAAATATGCGCATACAATCGGTTGTACTAAGGAAAGAATGAAAACAAATTTATTATCACTTATTAATAGCTTTGGCTTTTCTGTAAAATTAAAATTTGGTTTTAATTTCAGCAAAGTAATTGTGTGCAGTCTTTTTTCTAGTGCATAACTAATAGGGAACTTACTCTCTCAATCTCAATAAAATATGTTTATTTTAAATGAGTCACTTGTTCCAGCCTCAATAATGAACTAGAATAGATTTCACAGGAAATAATGTCTGGAGCTTGTGACTAGAGTCCTCTGGTAATTTTATCAGTGACATACAGCCTTCACAGGTCCTTACATGGCATTTTAAATAGTCTTGTTGTCGGGTGATAGATGTTTGTTCTAGCACATACTAATGTCTGCCATTTGTTGCAATGTTTTCGAATTGGTAGAAATGGACAGTTCTAAATTGTTTGGCTAAAAGTGTTGACCATATACAGAGTGTAGTTTCACTAACATGTAATCTATCACAGTTGGACTTGTTTCTAGGTCAAAATGTTGGTACTAATTGGCAGACGTTTCCATCTCTTATTGATTTTTCCACCAAGGTAACGTATCACCTAGTGAACCAGAATCAGCCACATTGCCCATAATAGGTGGTTATAAACGGTGTTACGTTACCCTTGACATTTTATAACAAGTGTGATCTATAATATAGTCTTTCAGCAATAAAGGTAAACGTTAGTGCATTGATATCATCAAGGCCCCTTAACGATAACTAAGTTTGCAAGGTTAAACTCTTGCAACAAGTAAACAACCCCAACACTGGTAGCACACAACTTTGAAGCTGTTGTTCCACATTTTACAAGTGTAAAGTACACAGCAGGAGAGTACAAGACCCTCAGTCGCAACACAAAAGGTAGTTAGATTTAGTTTGTAACTGAGGGAATGTGGTACAGGTCTGTCTCTGTCTGTCTGTCTCAATAATTGACCAAGTACGCGTTTATGCAACAGAAGTTGAGTGTTATGTAACCCCATACGACGGAATCAATCCATGCAGACAGAATCATCAGTAACCATAGACCAAGAGGAACGAGAGCAATAATGAGAAGTGGCAATAGGGTGTGAACAATGTGATAGATCATGCAAGTTGGTAAAGTACAGCAGCTGTGCTTTGCTACCATTCATTTTTCCAAATTTTAACGAAACTGCAATGGTTTGACTGGCATGTCTCTGCAGAATTTCAACAGTTTCTGCTGAATTGCTTTTGAAACAGGTCAATTGAAAAATTAAAAGTATTACAGATAACTTCATCAGGCCCTCTTTTGTGCGAGAGACTAATGAAGCTTTGTATTTTAGAAATTCGGTAATAGAAAGAAGAAAGGTCACATTATCATACATTAATTACCTTCTTTCATAGACATTAACCTTGGTATAAATTTTTATATATGTTCACTCAATTTCCCGCCATGTTCTGCCCTGATAGCATTGTCATTATTAAGAAGTTCACAAAGTTGAAAAGCAACCATCATATACTTCGTCTTCAATGAAACAAGTATGCGCAGATCTAAAAGAGGCAAAAAGGCTTTTCCACTGTTCATGACAGGCAATTGCCCGTGATTCTACATGACTATCAGCTATGCTACCGAATCAATGGAAATCAATAGCAGATGGAAATATATTATTTTTTGGCATGTCATGTTCACATAGATGGGGAAATTACATAACATTTCAGGCGGCATTACAAACACTGATACCATTCATTAATCTAGACCCTTTTTAAAGAAAAACAATGTTAATGGTATCTCTACCTTTATTCACGAATGCGAAGATCTGATTGTCATAAACAAAACACCATTTACTTTTTTTTTCACATGTTGAAGCATTCATGCCAAAAAACATTACCCCCGGGGATTGGGATTAATAAGGTCACAGACTGTATGTGTGTTCCTATGTCTGTTGTCTGTCCGTTTACATATATAAAAATTCTTTGCATTAGTTTGCTGCTTTAGGGTGAAAGGCTTTAAGGCTTGAAAACTTCGTTCGGCTCGAATGGTCATTTTCTGACTCGAAATGACGTTTCAACTCATTTTCAGCCAATTTTTGATTTTTTTCAATGTTGGCTCATCTCACCTTAACCCTTTACGCACCAAGCATGTCACTACAACATAGTGGCCCCCTACTTTCAAAATGGCCCCAAAGGGGCCATTTAAGCCATTTTTGCCTCCTAGCTAGATTTCTAAAGTGAAGCAAAGAAGTATGGGAAATAAAAACTGGCCCATTTTTTTGTGCTCTCCCCCTAAATAGGGATTAACGGGGGTTGCAGGGGACAGTGCCCACTCATTTCCAAGCCAAATTTGACATTTCCAAATGTTTGATTGTGTAAATCTATGAGTACGTGCAGTTAACAAACTTTGTATGGTCAATGCTACAGGGAACCATCTACCTGACAGGGAACCGTCCACCTGACCCCAAACAAAGTCTCAGTCAGTGACAACACTCACACAAATAACAAGTAAAGTTACAATTCTTAGCAATTTTAGGTGAGATTTACAGA
>JBCAUI010134204.1:0-18242 GCA_038406195.1 Haplosyllis anthogorgicola
ACTCAGTGTCAGGTCTGTTGCCAAACTTAGGCTTCTCCTGAGATGAACCACCTTTTGACTTAGGTTGTTCCTTCTCCTTTTGTTCATCTTCCTCAGCCTTTGCCTGAAATATTTCTGCCTGAATTTCCTCATTAGGCATGGGCTGAAACCCCACTTTAACTTCTTCACCATCCTTGAACATGACCGTCTCATAGTCCCAAAGACTATGATCAGTGTCATACAACACACCAGCCAACAAAGGCTGATGAATCCAGACATTGTACAAATTGGTATTAATGAGAATAACTGGAACTTGCCTTGACCTATTTGGTTTCACTAAGGTACTATTAACTACTATGCCCAATGGCAAATTACTATTATCCACTTGTTCCAGAATACAGTTGGTTTGATATGGCAACTTGGATGTGTAACCTTGTACAGTTAATGATGAATTAGCTGGAATTCATATAGGATTATGACATTCCCCCACTTTAACCATTCCCAAGTATCCTTCCAGATACTGTTCACCACCACCAAATCAAGGGTTTTTTTCGAAGATGTACAGACAGAAGATGACCCCACATCTGTTTTCCCCTTGTCCATGTTGGACATTTCAACTTGATTCTTAGCTTTCTCTGTTTGATAGAATAGAGAGTTGAGTGAACAATAATGGATTAAATGCAGATGGACAATTGAATTCTTCCAACATTTGTAACCCATACTGTTAGCAGAATTCTTTGAATGCTAATCTCACCAAATTCCATCCACTTACACCTGGTAATTGGTGAATTGTTTTCTTGTCCAACCCCATGAAAGGATCGGTAGCCACTAAGAATCCCACCTTTGGCACTTTAAGACCCAAAATATCAACATCCATTTCAAAGTACTGTGAAACTGGCAAAGTACTTTGATTAGCTGCACTAATATGGAACCATTGGTGTGCATTCTCCTTGGATTACTCCAAAGGCTTAACCACACCCTTCAGATGTTTATTGAAGAATGTTTCTCTAACAATGGTAATTTGACTGCCTGAATCCACTAAAGATGGCATTTGGAAACCTGAAACAAAAATGTTAATTTCAGGACAGTCTGCTACAGCTTATCTCATGACCTCAACCTTAGCTGCCTGAGGCATTTTAAGGCTGCTGATATTAGCCCTAATGTCCTCCATGGACAATTTCTTTTGATTTGGTTTGTGACCATGCAATGAAGTGGATGGACCTTGTCCATTACCGCCTTTACCCTGGCCCTCAGGTTTTCAGTTTGACAAGGTAGTTTGTGTTTGAGAAGAGCTGGTAGTCAGAATGCTGGATACACCAGCTTCTTCAGCTGCACGCATGCGCTCTTCTTTGGCCTTGACACGCCAACAATTGTTTAGCCAATGGCCATTATCCTTGCAATACTGACACGTTTGCAAAGGATCCATTTCACCATTGACCCCAGGAACACATTGGGGTGGATGGGACCTTCCCTGAAAGTTGGATGATGATGATGGCCTGAAATGGGTTGACTGTTGATAACAGTTCAAAGCTTGTGTAATTACCTTTTGAATAACTTCCAGCTGACATACCTCCTGATACTGCTGAGTCTTAGCCAAAACAGCATTGAACTTATCTGACAACTTCTTAATACTGTCAGATTGAGACTTGATGACTTCAGCCTGCTTATTAATTTTTTTCATTTTCCAGGAATTGGAACTTGACCCCGGTACCTGACCTTCAGCCGTAGAGGTCAAAAGTTATGATGCACTTGCAGCAATTTTACCTGGACTCTTTTTCTGCAATGATAAGATGTCCACAAGATGACCACAAAATGCAGTAAAGCTGAAATCCTCACACAAAGGTAACTGAGCACATGCAATTGCTGACTGTAGATTGTCCCACAAATTTGAGGCACACTGGTTTTTAAGTGCTTGGTCCACTGAAGCCTTGAATGATGGATGGACCATAATTAATTTGCGAGCCAAAACTTGTAGCTCATCTGTGAATAGATCAGGTGTTTCCTTGTGTTGTTGACAACTGTAGAACTCCTGAGAGATAGAGCTCTCATCTTCACTGGACCTGAATGCTGTAGATAGATTGGCAATAAGAGTGTTGAGAGTACATTTCTCGGAAGTATTGAGAAAATAATCAACTTCACGATGAGCCTTATCGAGACAATTGTCCTTGATTAAGGCATATGCCTCACTATTTGTTAAACCCCTATCCCTGACAATGGACATGACATCCATTAGGAATGAATTTGACTGGAGACCAGCATCAGTGGTATAACCCCCCTTAAATTTGAGTTTAATCTCGCGACTCTTTTTAATTTTGGCTGAGAGTGAGAGAGCTGGAGATTGAGTTACACTAACAGCCTGAACTGATTGCTGAACTTGCCCTGGAACAATAGTCATTTCCTGTTGTTGAGGTATAGTCTGCTTGGGCCAAGCTGGCTTTGGCAGATACTTACATGGAACAAACTTAGGCACTCTGAATGATAGTGGTGACTGTTCCATCAGTTTGGAATACATGTTGTTTTGAAATGTAGGTGATGAACCCTCTTCCCCAATGTTTTCCTCCCCCACTGGCAATATTGTGCTTAAATTATCCTGTTGACTCACAGGTGGCCTTACTGATTGAGATGGAGTTGAAGTATGACCCAGAGCAGAATCACTGAAATGAACCTTACAGTCTGGTTGAGTGTGAAAACTCAAAGCCTGTTCTGATTCCTGATAATGTGCTGCACTGCAGTTAACATTGACAGTATTTGGCATGTAACCAAATACTTCATCCCTAAGTGGGTTAACTGGATCCCCAACATCAACTCAAGCTTGAGGTTCTTGTGGTGAAGACATGGAAGTGTCTGGTACATCCGGCAATGAATGCAATTCCCGAGACCACTTCATTTTCTCTTCTTCTAGCTGATGAACATACTCAAATAATTCCTTGTTAGTACGGTCCATTCTTGCAATCTCCTCTTGTTGCTGCTAAACAGTTTGATCAGCTTTGTCCAACTGTTGTTGTTGCTGGCAAGCTAAATCCAGTGTTTCCACATGGATCTCAGCTTCTTTAGCTAATCTGTTCTTATATTGTTGGATCCCATGGATCTGCTGCTCATGGAATTTTTCCCTATCTATCAGATTATTCAAATACTGAACTTCATCTGAGATAATAGCTAACATATAAGAATCTTGCTCAGCATGACCTCGAGTTGATATATCGTCATAATGGTGCAAGAGCCTATTACGATGATCTTCTAACTGATCCAGACTATCACCTACATCCTCTAACAGGCAAGGATCGGTGACCAGTACAGACTCACTCAAGGGTAACACTCCTTCCCCATCCCCCTGACTAGTATTGATATTACTTGATTCCTGCAATGTTTCTTCCTCCTTAGTCCTGTCCCCTATTACAGTTTCCCTTTTTGCAAAGATACCCACACCCATGGACTGCATTGCATCCTGAGTGGATGCTGTGCCCCCTGGTACAGGTGCAGGTGTTTTGGGTACTGCAGTAACCTGTGTAGCTTGACTAGGAATGACCTAACTAGATGCGCCCCAGTTAGGGGTAGCATGTTCCACTGGTGGAACAACTTCAACCCGTGGCTCCTGTAGAGAAGCTCTGTTTCACTCCCTTGCTGTTGTACGGGAGGTAATGTTGGGTTGTGCTGGTGTTGTTGGCAGGCACCAAAGGTACATTGCAAGAATGATGAGAACATTTTAAAATTTTACTAAAACTATGATATTATACTACACTAAACAACAAAATTAAGAACAACAAAAATAAATACTAGAAATAAGAATATATGCCAATGAAGAGACCCTTTGAATCACAAAGACCCCAACTGATAGAGTGAAGCTTTACTTAATAAAATACTAGTCTTGAACTTAGACCCATTAGAATTATGAATTACAAATTACTTAAGAATTACTCCAGAAACCCTAGTTTCTGCACCCACAACTGTGACTCATGCATACAACACTCACATCCATTTATGACCTAATGAAATTATGACTATGCCTATTACATATGATCATATCCACCCCACAATTGTTTACACAATTGTATACCTACAACTTGTGTAACAGCAAATGCATACTAAAAAAAAAGGTTGAGATAAATGAGTTTTGACCAGTGCAAAATTATTTTTGAAAGGGGTACAAAATCGAAGTTTCAAATTGTTGTGACCCCCAATATAATAATTTTTACTATTATATTTATTTTTATAATTTTATTAAATTAATATTATTACAAAATAATTTTTATTATATGCTGTAAATTTATAAAAATTTGACATGGTTAATGCATAAACACTACACAACTTAACATGAAACACAGCATTTTCATAAAGCAATCCTGTCAATTTCACCGCTCCATGACACACTACACCAAAAATCAAGCTGACAACCATTACGGCAAACAATACAGTTGAAAATACAAATAATTGATGCATTCCACCAATGTGGTTTATAAATAGACATTTGCCTCTATAGCTGCCCAAAAGTGTCAGAAGTGACTGTTTGTAACAAATAGACACAGATTGGGATCACTTGATGTCAGAGGCTTTATAATTAGTACAAATATTTATTTGATGTTAAAATGCACTTTATTAATTTTTTACTGATATTACCAACTTACTAAAATTTGTTACTATGGATACTGGTCACATAGCATTAATTATTGATAACTAAGGCTAAAATTATTATTTTTGAGCCAAATAAAATTTTAACAATATGTAAATTTTTCAGGCTATTTATATATATTACTACTGACATTACCATATACATCTTACCACATTGTCATGGTAACTGATGTAATAAGACAATTTAATGAAAATTGGGATAAATATTGGTTCCACTGAGAAACTTTAAATTTGAATTTTATTGATACTAGTAACTAAGTGGTGATTAAGTGGTTATGATGGTTGTCACTTACTACTTACTACTTTGTAACCATGGCAACTGGTACATTAGCATTAAAACTACAATAATTAATGGAAAATATTACCAATTGCTAGCAAACCATTTTTATGTTACAAATGAGGTTACAGATAATTAATTAAATGTTACCAACACATTAATAGCTTGATGTTACCTTGGTAAATGATGGATTAGATGTTACAATTATGGCATTTAAACATTACCAATGTACTGTAGCTTGATGGGATGACTTACTAATTATTGATTATGGTTTGCCCATGTACACCAAGATGCATTACCATGCCAACTGGCTAAATAATGATATAATGATCTTACTGTGCAAACTATGTAACAAATCAATCCATTCATGACTGATCAAGTATTTACTCATAAAGTAAGACATAACTGACACAGCTGATCCAAATCAATGCCAATTGATCACAGAACACTGCAAATAGTATACTAGGCTACTGGTAAGCTAGTAAGCTATTGTAACCATGGAAACTGATTAAATAGAGGTGTCCATTCCACACCAGCCATGTCAAATGAGCCAAAGTGGTCTAAATCAGCCAGAATAGATCCAAAACACACACAGCTAATACGGATGGACTTCATATTGTTATAATACATTTCAACTAGTTAACTATTACAGTTGCCTTGGTAACTGGTATAATAGGACTAAAATAGCTATATTTTGGTCAATTTTACAGATAATCAAAAAATTCCAAAAATACTAGTATCAGTGTAGTAAGCTCTATCACACTAGCTACTAGGTCTACATATATCACAGATCTCATGGATCTCATGGATTTCACACATCTCATGCACTCACACTAAGGGGTTGCAGCTGCCTGGACTTAAGAATTATACCTCCCTTCATACTAAACACCCAAAATGGTTCACCTGCCAGCACATCATGCTGAACCAATAGTAAACTAGTGACATAACATAGATTACTATTCACATGGATTGTTTCTATTCTACTACATAGTTGCACACTGCTATTCAGAACAGGTCCAGACTGGAAAATCTATTTAAAACAGATAGACACTATACATATACATCAATAGTAAACTATTTATATAATGGTTACTTAACAAAATAGTAAACTATTCTCATTGTAATAGTACACTCCAGATCTAGTTATCTACTAAACCATCCCAGCAGAGAATTATTCGCCAACACACTAGTACATACAATATGGTAAACAACGGCATATCAATCAATTAAGCACTAGGAAAATAGATTACTAGACTGTATTACTAGAATGTAAGACTAGATAATTGATTGATAAATGATCATGCAGTTCTAATATAGTACAATACATGACCCCATTACTCACCAAACGTAGAATAGTAACAAACCATGTATGGAGTTTTCTAGTTAACTATAACAATGGATACACAAAATAGATTACTATTACCAGATTAAACGTACTAGTAACCATACTAAGTATGACCACATCAGCTATATACCAGATATATATAAATATATAAGATAATAGATGTAATAACACACTAAACATACTATTAACCGTACTGAGTCCTCACATAGTACTGAAATCAATAAATTATTGATTTAATATAGGTCATTAAAAGTACTTCAGATGTTTACTTTCTGCACCATATGTAGTCCACACTGGTCTAGTTGGTGCATCCAGTGCATCTGGTGCATCTGGTACTTCTGGTACACCTGGCATGTAAGGACTGGTATGTATGGTAGAGCTGGTACATCTGGTATACCTGGTGCATCAGGTACACCTGGTATGTATACACTGGTACATATGGTGTAGCTGGTACATCTGGTAAAGCTGGTACATTTGGTACTCCTGGTATGTATACACTAGTATGTATGGTGTAGCTGGTACATCTGGTACACCTGGTACATATAGACTGGTACGTTTGGTACATATCTGTGCACCATGCTTCTGCTTCTGCCCCAGGATGAAGTAATTTATCCCAAAATAGTTTACTAGATATTATTGATTTTAAATTGATTGATTGATTGCTATTTAGAGATGAATGTGTTTGGTGGTTGGAACCTCCAAATGTTACCATCTAGATTCATTTGTATTGGTTCAATTCTCTAAGTCCAAATCTTCAATATGTACAGTATGGCCAAATTATCTCATATACACAATAATTACCTTAATGGATGGCCAAAATCTGTATGAATCATGCCCTGGCATTGATTTATTAATTTACAATAAGATTTGACATATTCGGACAAAGTTACAATGAGACAAATCCAGTACAATTACCACAAATCAAGAATAAAACCATAATGAATTGAAACATACTTACCCTTGTGATCTTATGGGCTCTCTTCTTGAGTCCCTAACTTCCCTGGAACATGGTCTTATTTGCTCAAAATTCTTCTCAGAAAAATATGGCTGTTCACTGTTGGGACTCCAAGTTGGCAATGCCTTTATTTAGCCAGGCAGTTGCTAAGCAACCCACCCTGACCCCATAGCCCTTACCTGCCCTTACCTTTGACCCCATATGGGTCAATGGGATGAGGTACAGATGGG
This sequence comes from Haplosyllis anthogorgicola, assembly GCA_038406195.1. Classification (NCBI taxonomy): domain Eukaryota; kingdom Metazoa; phylum Annelida; class Polychaeta; order Phyllodocida; family Syllidae; genus Haplosyllis; species Haplosyllis anthogorgicola. The sequence continues at coordinate 7,413 of JBCAUI010134204.1, forward strand.
TAAGATATAATAACTCATACAGTTTTATCAAACTTCGCCAATATCACACAGATGAAGTGCAAACAATAACCGAAGCCACATAATCCCAAAAAGACAGGGTAAAATGTGGATTCTGATCAAATGGGTATTTTCAACACTTCAACTGAATGATACAAGTGAAAATTACTAAATTAATTACAGTTATCTTTACATACTTGGACATGATGTTACCCATAATTATTTTTGGGTAACATACACCCCCCTTTTATTTTGTGTGACATGGCATAGCAAATGTTGTCACAAAAATGATGAGATGAAAAATGAATCAAATTTTGGTTATTTCAACCAAATCCTGTTTTACACAAATGGTAAACTTTATCATAAATACTGAATATTGAACACATCATTATTATAAATTTTATAGTGCTCAACATTACATTACCATTTTATGTACAACAAAACATACATTTATTACATTATTGATAAATTCCCCTATTGTTTGCTTCTAAAAAGTGTCATACATAAGGATAATTTTACAAAAATATAACACATATACAATTGAAATGTCATTAGTGGAGAAAGTTTTTTCTTGTCCTACACAACAAACATATTTTTTATCCCCACATGAGCAAATGACATTTCCATTTTTGGTACATTACTCACTATGATGATTTAAAACAATTACATATTGAACCATGAGATATGTTAATACTACATACATAAGCGTGTTGTAGGACCAACACACAGAAATACCTCCACACTTAGTACCCAAGCATTGGGATTTTCAACCGTTGTTCCATCACTTATAACCAATGGTTCGGCTAAACGGCTTCCCCCGGCAGGAAGAAAAAATAATAACCATAACAGCCTACTTTCATTTGGTGGAACAATTACCCAGTGGGCGTATAAGGGTATCTGGTTATGTCTCATCTCTATATGAGGCCAGAACTCTTAATTACCCACAGCTTCCTGGGTCAAAACCCTACAACTTACACCTGGTTCATATAAAACAATTTATGCACATTTCTAGAGTAAATGTACCTGACATGATACACCAACACATTTAGGACAAGACCAGCCATTATGGATTTACACTGGTAATACAGTACAGTCGCGTGAGCCACAGACCATAATTACAAATGAGTGGACTGCAATTGATTTGAATCCCTGACATCCATATGTACTCCTGTCATAAGCAAATTAGAAGTAACTGGCCCATTTGACCTTGTGTTGTAAGGTTGTGATTGAGGGGGTATGGTTAACCTACCGTATTTTGGATTGTAACATGGTACTGATGGTATATCTGTCCCATCTTTCTCTTCTACTTCTTCATCTACATCTGGGACAGGTTGAGGTCTCTGAAGATTGAAGAGCTGACGTCTATGAACTATTTTTACAACGTCCTTCCCACTTATAGGCTTAATTACATATACATTTGGATCTTGATGATGACTATGCACCATGTACAGCTCAGATTTGTAGTTATCCTGAATTTTGTTATGACCTTCAGGATGATCTCTTAACAATACCAAGTTTCCCACTGGTATAACTAATGGTTTTCCGCCGACACATTCGGCGCTTGATTTAGCAGATGCTTTGATATTCTTTAGAGCCCTTTTATTTGCGGCTACTATGAGCTCCAATTGTTGATTGACCCATGCTGACTTATCATCATAGTTTGACAAACCAAGCCAGTTATCACAAGGAGTGGGTGACTTTCATCCAAACATGAGTTCGTACGGTTGGAACCCAGTTGATGAATGCGGAGTAGCATTGTAAGCAAATATCAATGATGGTAAATGGGCTGGCCAATTTGGCTTCTGCTCCTTATTGAGGGTTTTAAGTAGCCTAAACATTGTATGGTTAAACCTCTCACATTGAGAGTTACCACGAGGGTTATATGGTGTAGTCATAGATTGTTTAATTCCATACATTTTACAGAGATGACCTATGATTTCATTATCAAAAGACTTTCCCCAATCACTATGGATTTGGGTTGGAATTCCATACACATGAAACCACTTGTCCACAAGGACCTTAGCTACAGTATTTGCCTTTTGATTAGTTGTAACAAAGGCTTGGCTAAATTTGGAAAAGGCATCCGTAAGTACCAAAACATTTTCCTTCCTGTCCTTGGATGGGTCAACCTTGGTAAAATCGATGCATAACAGATCCATTGGATTGTTAGCAATCAGTGACCCTTGTTGAATTTTGGGACCGATATAATTGCCCTTGGCTACTTGACACCATTGACAGGTGCCAATCCAGTTATCAATATCTCGTGCCATGTTTGGCCAATAGCATCTTTCCTGTTTAATAGAAATAGTATGCTTGAAGGATTGATGACCCAGATCATCATGACATTGCTCCATGACAGCATGTCTATACTTGATGGGTAAGACCAATTAATGGTATTTTTCATCATTGTTAAAATAAGAATGATACAATATGCCCCTTTTGATACTGAGTCAATCAAACTGCAGTAATAACCAGCAGACATATTTGGACTTAACCCTACAAATAGCAGAAAAAGAAGGCCATTTTCCATCAACAACTGTGGTATAAACCATTGACAATTGGCTATCCTTTCATTGTGCTACTGACATATTTTCGGGTGAGATTTGTTGAAACACACTCACCTCAGACATGCTAGCTTGAACAGAAGAGCAAATGTTAATTTCTTCTAATTCCTGTGATAAAAATTGTATTTGTAGCTTAATATCACGAGGAATTTCAGTTGAAGCAAGATGATGATCAAGCATTTGACAGACAGTAGCATAGGAGATGACTTGCCACTCATCTTCTCTGAGTCTGACTCACTCTCTGAATTGGGATGAAGGCAATGACTAAGTGCATCGGCTACCTTGTTGGTACTTCCTGTTTGATGTCAAAATCAAACAAAGCCAATTAACTTATCCAGTGAATATGAGCTGCACCCAATTTACTAGATTCCACATATACTAAAGGATCATTATCTGTACAAACAGTAAATTTGGAACCTAACAAATAATTGCAAAACTTTTCGCAAATGGCCCATTTAAGTGCCAACAGTTCTAACTTAGCTGAACTGTAATTTTGCATAGACTTTTCCCCTGGTTGAAGAGAATGACTTGCAAAAGCAACAGGTTTGGTTTCTCCCTGGCTGTTTGTTTGAGAAAGGACAGCTCACAAACCTTTTAGACTGGCATCCATTTCCAAAAGAAAGGTCAAGAATAATCGGGATAACCCAAAACTGGTGCCAAAGACAATGCTTCCTTTAATTCATCAAATGTGTCTTGGCATTTGCCGGTCCATTTGAATGGTGGTAACTGATTAATATTTGTTGTTAATTTATCTTTTACACACCTTTTGGTCGCAACATGACCAATGAGAGCATGCAATGGTTGCGCAATGGTGGCAAATTTGGGAATGAACCTTTGATAATACAAAGCTAATCCAATGAAAGAGTGAACTTGTTTAGGCCAGTTCTTGACTTTATCAACCTTTTCTGGATTAGGTGAAATTCCCTTTGCAGATAAGACATGACCTAGGAAAATAGCCTCCTGCTGAAAATAAAAGGACTTCTTGGGTTTGATTTTAAGATTGAAATCCCTTAACCTGTTGAAGACCAATTCTATTCGATCCAACATATCATCTATAGTTGAAGTGAAGACACAAATGTCATCTAAATAGAATAGCAGAGTAACAAACTGTTGGTCTCCAATGCACATTTCCATAAGTCTACAAAAACTAGCACCCACATTGGATAATCCAAATGGCATTCGAGTGAATTCAAAGAGACCAGATGATCCTGCATGAAATGCAGTTTTGTAAGTATCTGCTTTGGCCATGGCCAACTGTAAATATCCTTGTGCTAAATCAAAACAAGTAAACCACATGGCTGCCTGAACTGCTTGTAATGCTTCCTCCACCCTTGGTAAAGGAAACAAATCATGATGACTGATTTTATTGAGTTGTCTAAAATCAATGCAAAACCTGATTTCTCCTGATTTTTTACATGCAATCACCACCTGAGATGCATATGGTGACTGACTAGGATGAATGATACCTTGTCTCATCCATGTATCCAGACATTTTTGTACTTCAGCTTGTAGCTGAACTGGAATAGTATGATGAGGCAAATAGACTGGTTTATCTGTGATAGTTGGAATAGTGTGTTGAATTCTATCAATAACCCAAATCTTCATAGTGCAATGAGAAGATGCATTGATTGTCATAGATTAAGCTAATCAGTTGTTCTTGTTGTTCTAAAGACAATGGAGCATCTCCTAAATTTAACTTGAATGGAAGCCTATTCAATTCCTGTTGAAAATCAAAATTATCTGACACAGTATTAGGTCTGTCACCAAATTTAGGCTTCTCCCGAGATGAATCACCTTTTGACTCAGATTGTTCTTTCTCTTTTTGTTCATCTTCCACCTTCGCCTGAAATATTTTGGCTTGAATTTCTTCATTAGGCACAGGCTGAAACCCCACTTTAATTTCCTCACCATCTTTGAACACGACTGTTTCATAGTCCCAAGGACTATGATCAGCATCATACAATTCACCAGCTAATAATGGCTGATGAATTCATACATTGTATGAATTGGTGTTAATGAGAATAACTGGAACTTGCCTTGACCTATTTGGTTTAACTAAGGTACTATTGACTACTATGCCTAATGGCAAATTACTACTATCTGCTTGTTCCAGAATACAGTTGGTTTGATATGGTAACTTGGATGTATACCCTTGTATGGTTAATGATGAATTAGCCGGAATGCATATAGGATTATGACATTCCCCTACTTTAACCATTCCCAAGTATCCTTCCAGATACTGTTCACCATTATCAAATTGAGGGTTTTTTTTAGAAGATATATGAACAGAAGATGACCCCACGTCTGTTTTCTCTTTGTCCATGTTGGACATTTCGGCTTGAGCCTTAGCTTTTTCTGTTTGATAGAATACACAGAGTTGAGTGAACAATAATGGATTAAATGCAGATGGACAATTGAATTCCTCTAACATTTGTAATCCATACTGTTGGCAGCATTCTTCGAATGCTAATCTCACCAAATTCAACCCAACTACACCTGGTAATTGGTGAATCGGTTTCTTGTCCAACCCCACAAAAGGATCGGTAGCCACTAAGAATCCTACCTTTGGCACTTTAAGACCCAAAATATCAACGTCCATTTCAAAGTACTGTGAAACTGGCAAGGTACCTTGATTAGCCGCACTAATATGAAACCACTGGTGTGCATTCTCCTTGGATTCTTCTAAAGGTTTAACCACATCCTTCAGATGTTTATCGAAGAATGATTCTCTAACGATGGTAATTTGACTGCCTGAATCCAATAAAGATGGCATTTGGAAACCTCAAACAAAAATGTTAACTTCAGGACAGTCTGCTACGGCTTGTCTCATGACCTCGACCTTAGCTGCCTGAGACATTTTAAAGCCACTGATATTAGGCCTAATGTCCTCCATGGACAATTTCTTTTGACTTTGACTTTGTTTGCGATCTTGCGAAGTGGATGGACCTTGTCCATCACCGCCTTTACCTTGGCCCTTGGATAAAGGGGTTTTCAGTTTGACGAGGTAGTTTGCATTTGGGAAGAGCTGGTAGACAGAATGCTGGATATGCCAGCTTCCTCCACTGCACGCATGCACTCTTTTTTAGCCTTAACATGTCAGCAATTGTTTAGCCCATGACCGTTATCCTTACAATACCGACAGGTTTGCGAAGGATCCATCTTACCATCGACTCCAGGGACACACTGTGTTGGGTGGGGCCTTCCCCAAAAGTTGGATGCTGATGGTTTGAAGTCAGTTGACTGTTGATAATAATTCAGGGCTTGAGTAACTAACCTTTGAATAACATCCGGCTGACATACCTCCTGATATTGCTGAGTCTTAGCCAGAACAGCATCGAGTTTATCTGACAATTTTTTAATACTGTCAGATTGAGACTTGATGATTTCAGCCTGCTTATTAATTTTCCTTGTTTTCCAAAAGTCAGAACTTGACTCTGGTTCCTGTCCTTCAGCCATAGACGTTGAAACTGATGATGCACTCGTGTTAATTTTACCTGGCCCTTTTTTTCCGCAATGATAAAATGTTCGCAAGGTGACCACAAAATGCAGTAAAACAGAAATCCTCGCACATAGGTAACTGAGCACAGGCAATAGCTGACTGTAAATTGTCTCACAAATTTGAAGCATATTGATTCTTAAGTGCTTGGTCCACTGGAGTTTTAAATGATGGATGGACCATAATTAATTTGCGAGCCAAAATTTGTAGTTCATCTGTGAATTGATCAGGTGTTTCCTTGTATCGCTGTTGATGACTGTAGAATTCCTGAGATATAGAGCTCTCATCCTCACCAGACCTGAATGCTGTAGACAAATGAGCAATAAGAGCATCGAGAGTGCACTTCTCAGAAGTATTGAGAAAATAATCCACTTCACAATGAGCCTTATCAAGACAATTGTCCTTGATTAAGGTACATGCTTCACTATCTGTTAAACCCCTGTCCTTAACAATGGACATAACATCCATTAGAAATGAGTTTAACTGAAGACCAGCATCAGTGGTGTAACCCCTTTTGAATTTAAGAAGTTTAACTTTTTAATTTCAGCCACAAGTGAGAGAGCTGGAGATTGAGCTACACTAATGGCCTTAACTGATTGCTGAACTTGCCCCAGAATAATTGTTGTTTCCTGTTGTAGTTGAGGTACATTCTGCTTTGGCCAGGTTGGCTTCGGCAGATGCTTGCATGGGACAAACTTAGGCACTCCAAATGAGAGTGGTGACTGTTCTATAGGTTTGGAATACATATTATTTTGAAATGTAGGTGATGAACCTTCTTCCATAATGTTTCCATCCCCTACTGGCAATATTGTGCTCAAATTATCCTGTTGACTTATGGGTGGTCTTATTCATTGAGATGGAGTTGAACTATGACCTAAAACTGAATTGCTGAAATGAACCTTACAGTCTGGCTGAGTGTGAAAACTCAAGGCCTGCTCCAATTCCTGATAGTGTGCTGCACCGTGGTTAACATTGACTGTATTCAGCACATAGTTGAATACTTCATCCCTGAGTGGGTTAGCTGTATTCCTGATGGTGGCTTGAGCTTGAGGTTCTTGCAAAGAAGACATAGAATTATACGCTACATCCAGCAATGAATGTGATTCCTGAGACCACTTGATTTTTTCTTCTTCTAGTTGACAGACGTACTCAAATAATTTCTTATTAGTACAATCCATTCTAGCAATCTTCTCTTGTTGCTGCTGAACAGTTTGGTCAGCTTTGTTTAATTGTTGTTGTTGTTGACAAGCTAAGTCCAGTGTTTCCACATGAATCTTGGCCTCTTTAATTAACCTATTCTTATATTTTTGAATTCCACAGATTTGTTGCTCATGGAATTTTTCCCTATCTATCAGACTATTCCAATACTGAACTTCATCCAATATAGTAGCCAACATATAGGAATTTTGCTCAGCAAGAGCCAGAGTTGACATATCATCATAACGACGCAACAATTTATTGTGACAATCTTCCAATTGTTCCAGACTATTGCTCACATCCTCTAATAAATGAGGGTCAGTGATTAGTACTGACTCACTGGAAGGTAAAACTCCTTCTCCATCTTCATGACTAGCATTAACATCGCTTGATTCTTGCAACATTTCTTCCTCCTCAGTCTTGTTCCCCATTACCATTTCTCCCGATATGGGTGCAGGAGTTTCAGGTACCACAGTAACCTGTGTAGCTTGACTAGGAGTAATCTGACTAGATGTGCCCTGGTTGGGGGTAATAGCATGTTACACTGGTGGAACAACTTCAACCAGTAGCTCCTGTAGAGAAGCTCTGGTTCGCTCCCTTGCTGTTGTACAGGAGGTAATGTTGGGTTGTGCTGGAGTTGTTGGTGGGCCACCAAAAGTACGTTGCAAGAATGATGAAAACATTTTAAAATTCTACTAAAACTGTGGTATTATACTACACTGAAACAACAAAATTAAGAAAAACAAAATAAATACTAGAAATATGAATTTATGTCAATGAAGAGACCCTTGAATCACAAAGACCCCAGCTGATAGAGTGAAGCTTTACTTAAGGTAATACTAGACTTGAACTTAGACCCACTTAGGCCCACTAGAATTACAAATTATGAACTACTTCAGTGCCAGAAACTCTAGTTTCTGCACCCACAACTATGACTCATGCATACAACACTCACATCGATTTACAACCTGACAAGATTATGAGTATGCCAATTACATATGATCATATCATATGATCCACCCCCTAATTGTTTACACAATTGTATACTTACAATTTGTGTAACGATAAACACACAATGAAAAATAAAGGTTGAAATAAACAAGTTTTGACTAGTGTAAAATGATTTTTGAAAGGGGTACAAAATTGAATTTTCAAATTGTTGTGACCCCCAATATAATTATTATTATTATTATTATATTTATTTTTATATTTTATTATATTTTAGTAAATTAAATTTCTATTATAAAATAAATTTTGTTATATGCTGTAAATTTATTAAAATTTGAAATGGTTAAGTGCATCAATACTACAGAACTTGACATGAAACACAGCATTTTCATAAAGCAATACTGTCAATCTCACCGCTCCATGACACACTACACCAAAAATCAAACTGACAACCATTACGGCACATAATACAGTTGAAGATACAAATAATTGATGCATTCCACCAATGTGATTTATAAATAGACATTTGCCTCTACAGCTGCCCAAAAGTGTCAGAAGTCACTATTTGTAATAAATAGACAAAGATTGGGATCAACTGATGTCAGAGGCTTTACAATTAGTACAAATACATGTTAAATATTTTTTTATGTTGGAATGTACTTTACTAATTTATTACTGATTTTACCAACTTACTAAAATTTGTTGCTATGGATACTGGTCACATAGCGTTAATTATTGATAACTACAGCTAAAAATATTATTTTTGAGCCAAATAAAATTTTAATATTATGTACACATTACAGACTATATATCTGTTACTACTGATGTTACCATGCATGTCTTACCACATTGTCACAGTAACTGGTAGAATAAGACTAAAATAGCTATATCTTGGTCAATTTTATAGATAATTGAAAAATTCCAATAATTGTAGTTCCATGTAGTAAACTCTACCACACTAGTATCATATATCACATATCTCACAGATCTCATGGATCTCACAGGTCTCACACATCTCACACACTCACACTGAGGGATTGCATGTGCCTGGGGCTTAAGAATTATACTTCCCTTCATACTAAACACCCAAAATGGTTCAACTGCTGGCACATCATGCTGAACCAATAGTAAACTAGTGACATCACATAGATTACTATTTGCATGGATTGTTTCTATTCTACTAGATAGTTGCACACTGCTATTTGGGACAGGTCCAGACTGGAAAATCTATTTAAAACAGATAGACACTATACACATACATCAATAGTAAACTATTTATATCATGGTTACTTAACAAAATAGTAAACTATGGCTCATTGTAATAGTACACTCCAAATCTAGTTATCTACTAAACCATCCCAGCAGAGAATTATTCGCCAACACACTAGTACATACAATATGGTCAACAATGGCATATCAATCAATTAAACACTAGGAAAATGGATTACTAGGCTGTATTACTAGAATGTAAGACTAGATAATTGATTGCTAAATGAACATGCAGTTCTAATATAGTACAATACATGACCCCATTACTCACCAAACATAGAATAATAACAAACCATGTATGGAGTTTTCTAGTTAACTACAACAATGGATACATAAAATAGATTACTATTACCAGATTAAACGTACTAGTAACCATACTAAGTACAACCACATCAGCTATTTACCAGATATATATACATAAATATATAACATAATAGATGTACTAACACACTAATAAACTAGTAAATGTACTAGTAACCATACTGAGTCCTCACATAGTACTGAAATCAATAAATTATTGATTTAATATAGGTTGTTAAAAGTACTTCAAATGTTTACTTTCTACACCATAACTAGTCCACACTGGTCCAGTTGGTGCATCTGGCACTTCTGGTACACCTGGTATGTAAGGACTGGTATGTATGGTACAGCTGATACATCTGGTATACCTGGTGTGTCTGGTACACCTGGTACAAAAGGACTGGTATGTATGGTACAGCAGGTACATCTGGTATACCTGGTGCATCTGGTACACCTGGTACATATACACTGGTATGTATGGTGCAGCTGGTATATCTGATATACCTGGTGCATCTGGTACACTTGGTACATATACACTGGTACATATGGTGCAGCTGGTACAATGGTATACCTGGTGCATCTGGTACACCTGGTCTCATACACTGGTATGTATGGTGTAGCTGGTACATCTCTGGTATTATTCTGTGCACCATACTTCTGCTTCTGCCCCAGGATGAAGTAATTTTTCCTGAAATAGTTTACTAGATTTTATTGATTTTAAATTTATTGATTGCTATTTAGAGATGAATGTGTTTGGTAATGGAACCTCCAAATGTTATTATCTAGATTCATTTGGTGTTGGTTCACATGTGTAAATCACTAAAATCTGGGTTCACCGCACACATTACTCTAAATAACTATAACGAAAATGTTTAATTTGGACAAATTTATTGATTTTTATCCATAATAGAGTACTAGTTACAGCAAAAATAAACAAAATGACACAAAATTTACATAATTTAGCCCAATCCGAACTATTAACCCCCTTTCCCATGTAGTAGTAAAGCTGCAAATACAATTAAAGATCATTAGAAACAATTAAAACTAGTTAGCTAGGTT
>JBCAUI010134315.1:0-18240 GCA_038406195.1 Haplosyllis anthogorgicola
TTCCTTCCAGGCATGTATTGATTCTAGATTTTTCCTATCTAGGATACTTGGATTCATTACAGGGTCCAAGAACAATTGTTGAATTTGATGACCTGTCATTCCAACATGTTTCATGACACCTGATGCAACTGTGTTGTCCTCAAAAATACATCAAAAGTATCATGATATCATTCTTTCAGCTGTGCCATAAGCCCCACGGCTTTCTTGTTTATGAATTAATATGATACTGCAAGATGATAGTGGTTAGAAGTATCAGACATTGGTACTCGCTTTGGAAAGATAAAATGCGTACTCCTTAAATTGGCGTTGCCCGCATAAGAAATTCTCATTACGCTGCTATGTAGTAATGAAAAGTGCATTCAGTAAGTAAAAGATGAGTAACCGATCGGCACAAAAATTATTTGTTCAGTACGCTGTCAAAGCAATCGCAAAACGAAATGCACTTTAACAATTGCCATGCTACAAGTGCTATTGGCTGACGAAGTAATTTGTTGATCCGAGCTCCAAATTATGTTTCCTTACAAGGGCTCTTCCCCCGGGTCTCTTGTACACATCCCTAGAGTGACAGTATTTCCACACCACAAGAAAGAGTTGATACTGTGCCACTGTGGTTACTAAGGATCTTTTTCAAAGGCGTTTGTCTTGGTTTTCAGTTTTCATTGGAAGCAATCCTCTTCCCTGGACGTTCAGAAGGATACGATGATTTGTCATGTATGTATTCAGATATGAAGCGTTCTTCTGCAATTAAGTTGATTTAAAAAAAAATTAAAACTTCTTAAATAAAAAGTCAAATCTTACATAATAAATTCCATACCATTATGTATGACCAAAAATATAAGTGATATAAGTTGTACATTATTATTTTCATGTGTTTACATACATTATTATTTTCATGTGTTCATTGTATATTGGTGGTACAAAACTCAAAATGTAATAGCTTTTGTATTGGATTTTACATGTGTATCTGATACTGCATTATTTATTACATTATGATTGTTGTTCAGTAGAACATAGTCAAAATAGTGCCTACACATGAAATAATACTGATTTTAAAAATGCATGCTTTTGATATTTATAAACTTTTATTAAAATATGCTTATTATGATATGATGCTTACCATTATGATATGCATGTTAATTTCAATTAAAATTTCATACTCTGCAATCTTCATTATTATACATGGTGGCCACAACACAGGGAAACAGGGAATTTGTCACCCTTTTTTCAGACAGAAAAAAAACCCAAGGATCTTTTTGAGAACACAGAGGATTTTCTAAATTTGCCCAGTAATGGAAGTATTTTCTTTATAAAGTTCCATACCCAATGTTAAACTCACTTTTGATTTAACATCATGATTAATTAGGTCACACTTAATGTTCTGAACTACCAATATTCAGCTTAATTCAAACATTACATAGTCTAATAATTAGAATGGCTTTCATATTTACAACATTTAGAAGAATTAATTTTTATTGAGCCTTTGCCAGATTTTCTGCTGTTACAGAAAGTTTTGACAAATGTGGTATCAATACCAGTTTTACAAAGAGACTGACCTACATAACTGAAAAACTATAAACTAGTCACAGCATTGACATATTTAAACTTTTGAAATTAACATTAAATGCTGCACATAAGAATAGGTTAACAGAGAGTTCATCCAGAGAAACTTTCTATCAAGGTAAATTTTACTATTCATCTTTAACAGAAATCCCTGAAAATACACACTGGGCTTGCACATGAGAATTTGGTTATTTTTTAACATAATGTTGGAACATTTTATAAGCCCATGGGCTTGGTATTTGAGGAGATGGACCCATATTTGGGTTACACTTTAAAACTCACTTTTTGTATTTATATGGTCTTTGATAAATTATGCAGTGAACATATTGAACACCAAATGGTTTGTGATGAGCCTAAAGTGACTGATTTAAACAGTATTTTGGGCAAATAAACAGAGCAAACAATAGGTCAGTTGAAAGACATACTGGCAAGTAAACAACAGCAAGAAGTAAGTTGAAAACTTTTTCATAAATTAAAGATAAATGTGGGGGGGTGGCTTAATTTCAGGGATTCCCAGTGCTATTTAATTTTAATATTTATCTTGACTGTATTCTGGATGAACTGTTTAACCTATTCCTATGTGCATCATTTAATGTAAATTTAAGAAGCTTAAATATGTTATTGCTGTGACTAGTAATGTTCCAGTTATGTAGGTCAGTCTTTTTGCAAAATATAACTTGACATTAATACCACATTTGTCAATTGAATCTTAATTTTATGAAGATTTGGTGACAAATATTGTGACCTTGGATATCATTTTTTGTAGACAAATCATTTTTCATCATCTTAGTGTGACAGTATCATTATCAATCACATTTCTTTCTTTTTTTTGGAATTTAAATTTCACATAAACAAGATTTAAACAGTAGTAAGGTCAAAGAAAATAGTTAAATGGAACCTGTGAAATAAACCAATACAGAATGTTAAATGTGTGGACTTTTGGCATGTGAGCAATTTTCATCCTGGACTATGCCCTTTTGTCTGCTTAAACAAGTCTATTACACTTTTTATTTTTATTTATTCATTTTTTTTATTATTATTATTATTATTATTATTATTATTATTATTATTATTCAAATCATAAATGCCTAGAGAACCACATACCCCCCACCCCCAAAAATAAATTTAAAAATATATATATTTCAATCCAGTTGAATTAAATTAGATTTGAACAAATGCAGGATAAGCAGCCATGTAAAATTGCCTTATGGCAACAAAAACTTTCATCTTGTTTGAATATTTGGAGCTACTTTATCCTCACAAATCAAACTGAATGGTTTTAATTTTATCAATTACATGAGTTTCATGTAGTTCTGTTGTAACTGTCACAATCAGATGGTTTTATAACAGTAGAATATAAGATTGGGAGCTTCATTCAAATGAATACATAGTGTTCATGTAATAATGACTTGTGTATCTTATTGGTAGAGGCCAACATGCTAGGAATCAGTTGGTTATTTCTTTGAATAGTGTAGATCTACCCATGTGAAAAGCAGTTTCACAGTTTGACTGGTAATAATGTTGGTTTGAGCAATCATAATGATAATTGGTATTGGTTACCATTAAAACATGAAATACATTTGGTTATCTGACAATATGTATTCTTATTCCAGATTCGAGACTACGAATGGTTACATCCAGCCAACAAGAGATACAAGTTCAATGTTATTATTTCCACCTACGAGATCATTCTGAAGGACAAAGCATTTTTGCACTTAATTGACTGGTCAATGTTGGCAGTAGATGAAGCTCATAGACTTAAAAATGACGACTCGTTGCTGTACAAAACATTAATAACGTTCAGATCGAATCATAGACTACTCATAACGGGAACCCCACTGCAGAACTCGCTCAAAGAATTGTGGTCGTTGCTTCACTTCATTATGCCTGACAAGTAAGTACAGGATTTAGTCATGGAGGTGGACCTGTGGATTCAGTAGTGCTATGCGAAGTGGCTGATTCGACTGGTTGCTTGGTTTATTTGCTACCAAAGAGAACGAAGTTTATTTGATTATATGTCGGTTTAAAACGAAGTGCCTATACAAAAGTTCAGCATGTGAAATCACTAAAACTATCAACTGTTTTACGCCCACTTTTATTGTACAGCGAATGTAATAAATGAGTGGCCGTAAATGAGAAGTCTTCCTGCAAGTACCAGTTGTAAAGCGAAACGAAGAATCTAAAAAAAATATTTGTTAAAGTGAATATTGTAAGCTATTTAATAACATAGAAGTTACTGTAAAAAGGAACATGTGCAATTTATTTCCTAAAGTTATGCTGTCTTGTCAATAAACATGAAGAAACGTTATGCATGTTAATATTCGTGTGAACTTTTGTCAATGATAAGATGGTGTTTCTGTAGCTTACTAGACGTTTACATTTGTGAGTTTCTTGCTCAAACTATGGAGTCGATTTCGGTTTTTCCTGGATACTTTTCCACCTGTTGTCAATCATAAAAAAAATGCAGCAGTGTTACATTTGAAGGGTTTCTTTCTATTTGCAGATTTGATGATTGGGAAGAGTTTGAATCTCAGCATAAGGCTGCAGATAAGTCTGGTTATGCAAAACTTCACAATGAGCTCGAACCATATCTGCTTCGTCGCGTGAAAAAGGACGTAGAAAAGTCACTTCCAGCCAAAGTGGAACAGATCCTCAGGGTGGAGATGACAAAAGTTCAAAAACAGTATTACAAGTAAGTTTCTATGTTCATGAAAATGTCATGTAGTTAACGTTATTGGTGAAATAGTTGACTTGCCTAGATACTGCCTTAAAGAAGCAACTCAAATTTTTCTACATGTATTTTGTAGGTATATCCTTACCAAAAACTACACGGCACTAAGTAAAGGTTTGAAGGGCAGCGTTAGCAGTTTTGTCAACATTGTCATGGAGCTGAAGAAGTGTTGTAATCATGCATTCCTTACTCGACCTCCAGAGGAGGATCAACAGAAGGCGGATTACTTTGAGGTACGGATTTGTCATTTTTCCAAATCCAAGAAATTTCATATGACCAAGACACTACAGTTTGTTTTGAACTTAAGTAAATGCAAGTGATATTTGAGGACTGAGTAATCAACCATTTTTACGCAGATTTACGAAATCGAGCAGTTTTGTTCAAGCTGATTCGTTGCAATTTTGGTATAGGATTAAACAAGATTTAGTATGTAGGAATAAGTTTCCAATTACTTTGTAGACATTGGTGAAAAGCAGTGGTAAACTGTTGTTACTGGACAAGTTGCTGATACGGTTGCAAGATTCAGGTCACAGAGTACTCATATTCTCTCAGATGGTGCGGATGTTGGACATCATTGCTGAGTATATGCAATACAGACACTTTCCATTCCAGGTAAATAAAGCTTCGTGAATACCCTATTAAATAAATCTTAAGTACAATTTTATCAATCTAGTTGATTTGAAGATAACACCTCATGTAACCAAATAAATTGAAATTACAGAGGCTAGATGGATCTATACGTGGCGACCTGCGGAAGCAAGCTATGGACCATTTCAATGCTGAAGGATCTCAAGACTTTTGCTTCCTTTTGTCGACACGAGCAGGAGGTTTAGGTGTTAACCTAGCAACAGCAGATACTGTGATAATATTTGACAGCGACTGGAACCCACAAAATGACCTGCAGGCACAGGCCAGGGCTCACAGAATAGGACAGAAAAACCAAGTAAGTTTTAGTGGACAACTCCATGTACAGATTTGATCTGTTAACGTATAGTTTTAACATATGTGAACACTCTTTGCAGAACACGTTACATGCATTTAAAGAAATTCATCGAGGTCTGTAATTTGAACCTTTTTCTTCAATAGGTGAGCGTCTACAGATTAGTTACTAAAAATAGTATAGAAGAAGATATAATAGAAAGAGCCAAGAAGAAAATGGTGCTGGATCACCTCGTTATACAGAGAATGGACACAACAGGAAGGACTGTACTAACCGATAAGAGTGTTACTAAAAAGTAAGATTTCCAACAAAATCACTAAAGCCTGATCATCATTCACAAAAATATGTAGAAAAATATATTTGATTAGAGTGCCATAGTATCCGAAATCCGATGCTTCACAACATGTTATTGTCATTTCGTTGCATTTCAGTTCTGCTCAGCCATTCAACAAAGAAGAGCTGACAGCAATTCTGAAATTTGGTGCCGAAGAGTTGTTCAAAGAAGACGAGAAAGAAGATGATGACTTGCAGGTACAATAACAAGATCTCTCTTAAGCGATATCCTTTTGCTTCACAAAAGTATCGTGTAAGAGAGTCGCTTAAAGAAGATACGATTACACACGTATTGTACCAGTACATTTCACCCAAAAAGTCATGAAGTCGTGTGAGCGAGGGCGTCACTCAAAAGAGATGTTGTAAAAGGGAGGTCCTACTGTCCAAAGTTTTGGAGTTCTGGATTTTATATTCTGCACCTCGGGATAAACTTTCGTTTTTACAGTAGTTTTATATTTTCACTAAAGAATGAAACGTTTATCGCTCTGTTTTACTTTACCACAAGGTTGACATAGACGATATACTGAAGAGAGCAGAGACACATCACACCCAAGATACGTCCAATGAGGCAGATGAGCTACTCTCGCAGTTCAAAGTAGTGAGTGTAGATAATATGGAGGATGAAGAACTCGAGAGATACGATCCTGGTAAATTTATGCTTTTAATATTTTGCATATAGGTGCTTAAAGACGCGTTATATGTAAAACTAAAGCTGTTTTGATGCCTGAAAATAACACGTTAAATTCGTGAACATTAGGTAAAGATTGGGATGACATAATACCAGAGGAGGACAGGAAGAAAGTAACCGAAGAGGAAATTCAGAAGGAACTGATGGCACTGAATCTACCTCCAAGACAGAGAAAACAAGTCACTAAGGTACGAAACTGAAGGCTGAATGATTTTCCTTGTTATGAACTTAATAAATTGAACACGTGAAATGAAATGCCCGGTGATTACAAAAGACGCGTTATTATGAGGACGGCCTACACTTACAGGCCTGCCTGTTTACCTTCTATATACATCATCTTGCTATTTCTATACCCCAACCTACTATCAAATTTCCTTTCCTTACCTCACCCTTGTACTATTTCTGTCATCCTTCCTCTTTAACCCATTCCCAACCCAACCTTTTCCTGCAGGCAGTGCTGGAGTGTAAGGAGGGGTCCATTGAACACGATTATGAGATCTGAGGGCATCGTCAAATGCGTATGATAAACAATACTGATTGTGCTTGATGTATTTATTGAAGAAAAAAAATCATTTTTTACTGCTTTAGCTAAACATCTACGATTCTGATGATGACGATAAGAAACGGAAAAACAAGAAACATAAAAAGGAAGACGATGACGATTCTGATGGCAGCGATGAAGGCTCGGATGAAGATAGACCAAAGAAACGAGGACGACCAAAGGGAAAGAGTGGCGTCAAGGGTTTTACTGAGGCTGAACTAAGACGATTTATTAAAAGTTACAAAAAATTTGGCAAACCCCAAGAAAGGTGTGTCTTTTCAAGTTCATTATTTTCAGCCGAAATGTCGCGAGGTTGAAGTACTTCTTGTAATACAGAATTAGTTGGGTAATGTGAACGTGAATTGATAATTGCTATGGTTTTTTAGACTTGATGCTATAGCATGTGATGCAGAGTTGCAAGAAAAGTCAGAGGCAGAATTGAAGCGAGTGGCAGAACAATTACAAACTGGTGTAGAACAGGCCATAAAAGAATTCGAGGAAAAGCAGAAGGAAGAACAGAAGGCAGAAGGTCAGTGTAAAGCAACAAACATCATGTTTTTTACAATCATTACCTTCCGGGCATGATACTTAGCTCATTCAGAGCCGTGATAGTTATCCTAATCAAGGAAGGTACAGCAAAGTTTCATTGTTTAATCCCAAGAGCTTCCCGACCCGATGGAGTCTTTTGGTTCATGCCACTGATACAAATATACTGTCTGAAATAATGCACCATGTAACTGCCGTACAAGTCTATTTTGTAGTAATGTGCATCAGTGTGTTTATTAATACAAATTATTTGCCCTGTAGGAGCCAAAAAGGGCAATCGAGGACCCAAGTTTCAAATCTCCAGTCACGTCAGTGTCATGGCCAAGTCCGTGATACAAGCAGCACAAGACCTGGAACCCCTAGCAAAGACCATACCTGCAGATAAAGAGGAAAGAAAGAAGTAAGTAACAATTTCATCTGTTATTCATAACAATCGATGTTTATTGGGTTTTCATGGATATTTCTGTGATCTTGAATATATTCTTTCATTGATTAGCACGATGTATTCTATTTGATCAGGTGGAAGTTAGTGGCACGTGTCAAGGTGGTACATTGGGATTGTCCATGGGATACGGATGAAGACACCAATCTGCTCAAGGGGATCTATGAATACGGAATGGGAAGCTGGGAATCCATCAAAATGGATCCAGACTTGAACCTCCATGAAAAGGTAGAAATATTTTATAATTGTAAAATTTCTGTACCATGGCAGTAATAATTTGTAAGTTTCTGAAAACACGTACATTTCTTTGTTGGTGCCCATTGTCACAGATTCAATGTTACGGCATTAAGTAGTGCATTTCACTTGGTGTATTTTTAGATCTTACCGGATAATGGAAACTTGAAGCCACAAGCAAAACATCTGTCTACCAGAGCAGAGTATTTAATCAAAATTTTACGAAAACAGCTTGAACTGACAAGTTACCCAGGGGTACGTCTTTAACGTGTCCACTGATAGAAATACAATGGACATTTAATATTTAATATTCTAAAGAAAGATGTTTAATTTAATATTGAATAATGTAATAATCTTGTAGGATGAAAAGAAAGTCAAGAAGAAGAAACCGAAGGAAGAAAAGGCGGCCAAATCTCATAAAGTAAATATAAGTAAAAACCCACGAATAAAATCGGACGAAATTATAGTGGATGATCCTTTGTCGGAGGATTCCAGTGACAACGAAGGAAAAGACAAAGAAAACGATGCAAAGGTTGGAAAATCTGAAACTAAACATGAGAAGAAGGAGAAGAAAAAGAAGAAGAAAGCTGAAGCAGAAGAGGGTGAAATTATAGAGGGTGATAAATCGGAAAAGAAAAAGAAGAAGAAAGAAAAGAAAAAGAAGGTAAACATTTTCTCTATGCTTGTTATAGATATTTGACAGAAAACCATGCCAGTTTAAAAACAGAATTGAAAGAAACATGGATCGGCGATTTCGATTTGAATACAAACAGCTCACATCATAGATGTGATCACAAGTCTTCATTCGTTTTCTTCATGTTTTGCAGGAAAAGAAACCGGAGGGTCCAATGCACTTCACTGCCAACCAGAAACCTGTAGCTGTTGCTATGGTGGACGGTAAATATGAACTGGAGCCTGATGTATTTTCTTCCGTGAGTACATAACAGATATCAAACTGTTGCAAAGTTCTGCCTCACATTTTCCCTAGCTGAATTGCGTAAAAATAAGGATCCTATCACTTTCTACATATTTTGTTGGTATGTTTTGCAGTGCAAAGACCGGATGAGACCTGTTAAGAAATCGCTTAAAATGCTTGACAATCCTGATCCTGGTTTATCCGAAAAAGACCAGTTGCTTCATACAAGAAGATGTTTACTTAAAATTGGGGACCACATCAATCAGCTTCTTACTGCATATAGTGATCCGGAGCATATCAAAGCGTGGAGAAGGTTTGTGATGCTACAGGCTGAAATATCTTTTAACAGGAATCCAGTTAAACATTTAAGGTTGAATGTCAATTTAAAGCGATGATCTGAATATTTCTTTAATTCCTTTGTAGCAATCTGTGGGTGTTTGTGTCCAAATTTACGGAGTTTGATGCAGTCAGACTCTACAAGCTGTACAAACATGCCGTAAAGAAACGCGAAGAGGATCAGGAAAAAACAGCAAATGCAACGGTAGGCCATTCAGTGACATGGCACTTGTGAAGTCATTTCAGTTCTTTCTTGTGATATCGAAAATGAGAGTCCTCAATTTGAGCTTTTGATATTTTCAGTCTAAAGATTCGTCTAGTCACAACTCGCTCCCTCCCAAAAAGAGGGCTCACGATGAAAGTGGTAAGCACAAAGAGCACAAACCGATGAAACGACCTCACATAAGTGTCGTTGAAAATCACAGCGACAACAGTCGAGAAGCGTCGGCATCTCGAGATGCATCGTCTTCCAGAGACAGGTTTGTACACTTTTCATAGCATTTATGTATTTCGGAAACCAAAAGTAAATTAAAATAAAGAGAAATGGTCCTAAGATGTGAATTAATCTAAAATTGTAATTTGCGTTGAATATTCATCTTTATTTGCCTCTCTGTTTTAGTCATGCTGCAAATGGACCACGTAATTATACACCAGCAACCTCACATCCAACGTCTTTCCGGAATGTGATCAGTAACTTGAAGGACTCCAGTGCCGGTGGCGATCGGTGGCAGCAAGCCAGTCCTCTTGAGAGAGGGTACAATGCTCAAAAAGCAAGGTGACTATTTAAAATGTTGCACTATGAGTTGTGTAT
Organism: Haplosyllis anthogorgicola; assembly: GCA_038406195.1. Lineage (NCBI taxonomy): Eukaryota > Metazoa > Annelida > Polychaeta > Phyllodocida > Syllidae > Haplosyllis > Haplosyllis anthogorgicola. The sequence goes on from JBCAUI010134315.1 coordinate 10,079, forward strand.
TAACAAGATATATTGCGTACAAATTATCCCAGAAATTATAAATTGCAAAAAAACAAAAAGAAATATGTGTAAACAAAATGAAGTGAAACCTGTCATTTAAGACCACCCATTTGGGACCATTAATTATGGTCGTAAACAACATGTGGCCTTAAAACACGGGATGGTCTGACGGAAATTACCTTGGCTCTCTTATGTTTGGTCACCAATGACGGGTAATCTTAAACCTCAGTGGTAAAATGTAGGCTTGACTGTAATCAAATATGTAAAATAACCCAAATAGCTGCCAAATTAAAACTACAGATGGCAGTAAGTAGGTTTATGCAACAATTAGAATCTGCATATGTCCGATTGAAGAATCGAGACACCCATCTGTAATCTCAGCTCGTGTGTAAGATACTGAATTTCTGTGATTAATCGTGGCCACTCGATGGGGTTTGTACGACGGACAATCTAATTATATAAGTTCTTTGACACTTCCGCTGAATTGCTGTTTGTTGTGTAAACAGCAAACTCATGGTGACGGTAAGAAAGGGCAACATCAAAAAAGTTTTTAAAAAAACCCAAACACTTTACATGAAGCAGGTCGGAAGATAGAAAGATTATCAACAGAATTTCAAATTAAAGCGATTGACATCCTGTCACAGTTGAAACTTGTAACTTTGCATGGTCTAATTTTTGTGTGCATCGCGTTGATGTAATGGGGTAACCCATGATTTTATGTGTAAATTGGTACCAAATGGGTTTCCTTATCACGTTAAAGGTTTGTTAAAAGAATAAGTTAAATAGGCTTCTGTAAAGGCAAACTGTTACCTCTTTAAAGCATCTTTACCTGTTATGCAATTTCCTTTGAGCATCTCGCAACATGGGTTATTTCTCAAAGATTCAAATGACACCTTTCGTTAGAAAAGCTTTTGTGACTTTGACATCACCTGAAGGATGGAGGTTAATTTATGGGCAAATTTGTTTCAACTATTTTTTTCACGTGGAAGTTGTAGATGAAGCATATTTAGTTCAGTCGACTAGGTTTAAATGGAATAATAAATGTATTTGTTAATTGTCGCCAGTTGTAACGTTACAAAATGAGGCTCACCCAGGGGAGTGGAGACGGCGAGGTGACGGGTGTAGGAGTCTGCATGAGGAACCCCTGGGGAGGGATGCAAGGTTCAACTTGTCCCATCCACCCCTAGACGAAAGGTAGTTTAGAAAGCCCTGTTACACATGAGCTGCTGTTCGCCTTACTTTTCTTTGCTACGTCGTGATTGTGTAGTTATTTGAATAGTTAAAGTTTAGAAACTGTAATGCGGCTGTGAGAACATCTAAAATTGTAGCAAAGATTAATTTACATGTAAAGTGTCAAGTAACGTTTCCTTATAGAAGTATGATTGACTTTTTTTGTCAATTTGTATTTATGTTGGTGGATGCCAAGTACTTAAGAGAATGAATTACCAATATTTGGCTGTAGCTCGACTGTTGTGATTGTAGAAGTGTGAATATGTCATGAAATCAATGAGATATGCACATAGAAGTGCCTCATCGTATAGTCTGCTTGCCAAGATTTGCCAACGGGGTTTGGCGACTTGCCGAACCTAAAGCCATTGACTATGGGCAATGTTTGTGAATACGTCGCATGGAAATGTTACTTCTGCTTCTAAAGTGTCTGCTTATTTGAATCTTTGCCATTTCCGTGTCTTTTCACTGCTACTTACTGGCATTTAGAGACAACTACAAATTATTTTGCCAGTAGGAAATCTGGCTTGTGTATGATAGATAATCGTCATCGAAATGTACGTAAACTCGCAACACCGTCAGTTTCGCACATGTATGTAACAAATATAGGCATTACCACCGTATAACTAGCGCTGAGGATACTGTATCGTAAAAGAAGATGTATGCAAATTGTATTGAAAGTTTGGTTTAACGAAGGAAATGGGACCGTAAAGAGCTTTATTATGACAAAAGAAAGGCCAGCCCTTTTTTACAACTGGTTGATCAGGCCTTATTAAGGAATAAGAAGTGGTGCTAGGATGAGGACAATGCTTCCAACGGGCAGTTAGGCTCCCCATCGCGATGTCGTTTCACTTATTATTTCCGCCTGCAATTTACTCTTCACTATGACTGATGTACAAATTGCGTACGAGACCATTGTGTCATTGAGAGTTTACAACATGGTTTGAAACGATTTAAATTCCGCATCCTTGGCTGGCCAAGTGTTTCAGCATGGAGCCATGTCTTAAAAGATGCTTGCTACTACTGTAAATGGCTGTAAGTATTATGTGAGGTGTATACAGTAGAACGGTGGCTGAGTGATTTAGCCGTGTAAGGTACTGTGTATTGTGTGATGTAGGCTGTCATCAGTGCCTGACCTTGCAGCGCCTTTAGTATTGTTGTACACATCACATAGCTAAGCACTAATTTGTTTACCTCCAAACTTGCTCGGTGATAAGTTATAGCGCCATTCATGGTCTGTCGAGTACAACCCTCGTGCCTATAAAACTTCATCGCGATACGCAAAATGTATCCGTTCTATTATAAACGAACTTCTGATGTATTGAGACAAGTTAGGCTCAACACAGAAAGGCAGCAGTACTGTGCAGCAACTTGATCAAGGATCGTAGTGGAGGAGGTCGTATTAAAGTGAAACTTTGTGTTGCCATAAATGAGATTTTAACATGTTAGAGAATAATGTTGCCATGACTCTAAATGGATAAAAACCTTTTTCTCTACTTGTAGATCTTGATCATTAGTAAATGTAGTAAATTTTGAGGTGCAATCCGATCAAGTAACATTGAAATATATGTAGAAGCATGAAGTGGTTTCCTACAATGTCCCCGCTTGTTAACCTCATGATCCCAGACAAAGTGCGATTCAGAAACACCCATATTGGGAAAACAAAACTGGTGCTTTACATAAACTAAAGTGAGAAAGGACATTTTTGGCACAATTTCAATATTAAATCTAAAGAATGTGAGACGAAACAAAAAATCAGTTGACTCATATTTATATAATTTGATCTGACACTTGTCCTAATAAAAACTTCAAATAATATAATTATGGGTAAATGCTTGTAAACTGTGCAACAAACTTGGCAATCGACATGCAATTGCAGGCGCCAAAGTCTTCATTACATTTTGCTTTCAAGTTGATCTTCAACTTGAATTTAAGATGAAATTGTTCTGGCTTGGAGAATAAAATGTTGTATTTGGAGCATCAGGTGCCCCATCTTGAAGCTAATAATCCCCTATTGAAACCCACTCACCGGAATGTTTAAAGGAAATAATGTTCAAGAATAGTCGCACTTTTTGAGTTGATTACAAAATAGCTCTGATTTAACTTTTTTGCGAGAAGCGAATTGTCCCTTGAAGAGCAGGTGCGGTGTAAAGTAATGACAAAGTTTTGCGTGACAAGACAAGAGACCTTCTCCCGTCTTATTACCCAAATTATACGAGAGACAAATTCCTCGTGTCTGTGTGCCCCGCAATATGGCAACTTTCATTCCATTGTCTGTACCTCCCTTTTATCGGGTAAAGCATATAATTAGATTACAAGGGGAAATATTGAGCCTATCATTCCGAGCTAAATAATGCGGAAAGTGTTTACTTGCACTTGTTCGAAAACGCATAACTGTGCACCAGAGATGAATATTGACTGTCTAAACATTAGACATGGAATTTCGAATAAATGAGTATCCACTATCCACATACCCAGGATTAGAAATTAAAGGGTAAAATTAAAATACATCCACAATTGTCGAGTGTATAATATTTGTTTCTCTTTCTGCAGTTACGGTTCATCGCAGGGGTCGTACAGCAGAGGACCTGCGAGTAACTCGCGTCAGGAGCCGTGGTCGAGTTCCGGGCATCAGGGCCCACACGGAGATCACAGGTGTGTTGTTGTCGTTTTCAAACGTATACCATTTTTACTGAATTATTAATGCCGTGTAATAATTAAGATTAAGAGACGAATATTTTTGTAATGTGCGTTTATATTCGTTTCAGGTTCAACCAAGAGAAGGGACATGACAGTCGTGGAAGTTTTGGTCACTACCATCGAGATCGTGACGGCGGCTACGGCAGCAGTCGGTCTGGTTACGACAGAGAGCATTACCGCGGTGATCGGAATGATCACAGAACGCATCATTACCGGCAGGATCACCACAGTAATTACGGGAATAGACCGCCAGATGACGATAGGAATGAAGATAGGTTTGTTACACCTTGAAATACCTCCTCACAATTCGATGATTCTTATTAAGAATATATCATTTCCAGCATGATAGATCAGTATATGTCAATTGATCAAATGGATCGTTTCTTTTACCAGGTATGGTAGTTATGGTCATAGCCACATGGAAAGGAAAAGAAAGCCGGATGATTATCATGATCGTCGTTTTGCCAAAGAGTCACGTTCACAGGATCCGCGCGACCAAAGGGGGCGCCCTGGAATGAGCTCCATTTCTCCACTGATTGACCCACATGAGTATCACTGACCCAGGCTCAATAATGACCCACATGAGTATCACTGACCCAGGCTCAATAACTAAGTGATCATGAGGGAAATTTAGTGCTTGAAATTGACGGTATGATACCATGAAACTGTGATCGTAGCTATGCCACTGTCAACATGCCCATATAATATGGTACTTCCGATTTGTGAGTTCAGCGTCAGTATTAGATTGGGAACATGCTGCAACTCCGTGTGAATATTGTATGGGCTGAATGTGGATGCATGAAGACTTTTTGTGCAGCAGAATACAGTCAAATGTTACACGTGTGTGAAATACTACTGTAACCAAAATTAATATAATGAATCCATCATTGTATTATGTCATTGTCACTCATCAGTTCATTTTTTCATTGTTCAAACTGGTAAAGGATAATCTGTGATACTTTCAGTGACGCACTAACAAAAAGTTAGTCTTTGTGAAAGAACATTATCCTTGTTTAAAGTACATAGACGCGCACAATGCCAAATATTAATATTATTTTCAAATAATGAGATATCTACAAATAGTATCGTTTTAAAACCAGCTTATGCGGTGTGTTTCCGAGTCTATAGATTCCACACAGTAGATAATTAAGTAATCTTCACATTGGATATCTCTGCGAGAAGTGGGTTCTTGTCTGATACATGCAATTCGTGATTAAGTTATAATAAAAACTATCTCACTTTTATTCACTATTTTTGGGAGATTTTGCGGGGGTTTTCTCCATTTGGAAAATAAATTCAAGAAAATAATTGTTTTGACCATGTTTAAAATTTATTTCACTTAAAGGAAGGGCCTTTTTTCTAAATTCAGTGGTATTTACCAACGTAGCATGTATTGATAACAGTTGAGTCGGAGTAAGATACGGTCTTGGTATGCGAATCTATTATTTATTATGATATATTTAATCTGATTAGTACTTTATTCATACACTTGTCCCCGGATATATCGATATTGTTGGTGCGGGAAAATAGCATCGATATAAGCAGAACAATTAACATGAGGGTCTATTAATTTGGTGCGGAAAAAAGGTATCGATATAAGCGGGATATCGATATAAGCGATATCGATATATCCGGGGAGGAGTGTAGTTTGTCACTTGAAGATTTGAGTTCTTTCATAAACGTACGAATGTTGATCACTTAATGCAGGTCAACTTCGATTTCTTGCCTTGAAAGGCAAATTGTATATATATTGTACAGATAATATATATGTATTGTTGCCACAAAGTGATGAAACATGCCAATAAAATATATAAAAGTAACACGAGATGTTTTCATCATTATTACCTTCAATTTGACAGAATGTTAACTTCATTTTGGATAGTTGTACGCACAATGTGAATTTACCAAAAGGTCGAAAACTTTGGCAGCAAGGTTACGCATCACGGAAAGTGATTTAGTTGTTGCCATGTGTGTGCATGTCTATGCATTTTTATATGATATTAGAGATGCTCGCGTGACAATGGACTTGCAGCTATGCTTACCATATCGGTGACCTCATGAAGCTCGCGGGTCCAGAGGTGAAATACTTGTGTCAGAATACAGCTGGGAACGTTCCGGCTCCGGTCAGCCAAGTATTCGATGAATAAAAATCCATGGCATATGATGAATGATGTTTAGTGAAGTGGGCAGCGAAAAATTAAAGACGGTTTTCGGGTATTTTCTGTCTTGGCTCGATATTACATAGGAACTAGAAATGTATAAAAACTAGACATTGTTGTGTGAATTACGTGTATTTATTGGTTAATCCTCTGACAGCTCAAACCAAATATCAGCAAACAAGAAGTATTCCAAACAGCTTTGAAGCTGCAAAATGATAAACATGTCAATTTATGTTTGTCTGTTCGAGAGTGATAAGGGGAGATAAATTACGTAAATGGGAGGTTGTCCGACAGATTATCATAAATAAGCCGCAGTCAAAAACGGGTTTGTTTCGGCGATAAAAGCCACGCTTTCTAGTGGACACATCCTAATTTCATTTGACCAGGTGGCTGTGGTTTGGAGCAATTTATTGAACAAGGAAATTAAAGTACCTTGCACTAAATGGGTTAAATCCATAAGGCACAGGAAAGGCGGGGACTAATTTGAGGCTTATCTGTTTCAAGCCTACAGTATCCATGCTTTATCTCCAATATCTATACAGATGATATGCCTGTAGCCATACAAGCTTTCAATCCTAATCATAGGCAATACAAATGCTTCAGCATATCACCGTTTGACAGCTACCTCTCAAAAAAGGCGTAAGAAAACATGGCTCTTTGCACATAGGATACCTTTGTGGCAACCAGGTGCACTCATAAATCTGAAGTTACAGAGAATAGCTAAACATAGTTTCCGTGTCATAAATGTTTAGGTAGCCCGTTGAAATGATTTTTTAAAGGAAGGAAACGTTACGGAATTGTGCTGAAATCTTGTTGGCGTGTTTGCTGTGAGAAGCGGTAGGGTTCGTGAGATATAGGGCCACTTCATCTGACTGGTACAAGTTGTGCAAACACAAGGTGACACATATTTGTGTACACAACTGTGTTCTATATGTGTACACCTGGAGCACACCTGCATAAAAAACTACCACAATTTTTATCAAGTAAAGAAGAAAGGCCCTGTTTTATTCTCCTAAAGTCTCGGGTAGTAGTAGCTACTGGGCTTGGTAGCAGACAATTAGTGCTTGGAGCAACCAAGCCCCTTCACACCTTGAGACATCATGAGAGCCCGTATACATCAAAACTTGGACAATTTCTACCAGTCCTTCCCCACTGAGATCATCAATAGCAGTCTTCACTGTAGCCTCACATAAAATACCCATAAATATTTCAGTTTCGCATGAAATTTCTGCTTCACCTAACACCAAACTGTACTCTACTGCTGTATTTTCTCTTCATTTTTTTATTCGTCCTGAAATTTCTTATTAGTTACAAATAAATATTTGCAAACCCTTTGTGTAATGGAGGTGTAACCCCCTTTCTTTTCGCTTCATTTAAATATGGATATTTGCTAAATCAAGAAGGGATCCTTTCAATGCTCTACATTCAAAATTAACATATGATGAATGGAACGCAATTTCATTGATGGCTGAGTTTCAAAATCAATGTTTTTCAATGAACCCAGCATGCCTATGAAGCACGTTTGAAAATATTACTGTTGGGTTTACAAGATTGTGTGGCATTTCAAAAGATTATTGTTTGGCGAAAATTGGATTGGCCCCAAGCACTGGCAGTGAGCAATGTTGTTCAAAAGATGAAGCTATATTACAAAAGAAACTGTTCAACCAAGAGACTTCATGTGTGTAGCCGACTGGCTATGTAAACCAGCGATGGCACTCTGTATCTTATTCGAAAATAACTTGTATACTCTTCTGATTCTTGTACACACAATTTAGCGTTGATTTGTATATTTGTGTGATTATAATGTGTGGTTGCAACCTGATTCATTACTAAGTTCTGTGATAAAATTGTATCTTTCTAATGGATCTTCATAAATTCCATACTCGAGTTGATTGTTTAATGGGTCATATAAATTTTGGCCATATTCTAATATGTCTGAGTTGTCCATACTCTCTTGTTCTGCAAAATGCTGATATATAAATATCATTTTATCAGTTCTATCTTTGTCTTCAATGTTAGTATGATTGTAAAATTTTGCATTTTTCTTAATTTGCTCAATGTGTTTTAGCTCTTCCG